>JBBBDQ010001459.1:4427500-4445000 GCA_037127315.1 Ascarosepion bandense
ATGTCAAGTAGTACATCATTCCTTGCCCTTATTTCTGGCCGAGTGAATTGCGTCATGGTTGTCTTTTTCTCACATTACCCAAGTAACCTAAAATACTATGCAATATATCTTATATATGCAAAATGCACAAATTTTTAAACTCTATCTTAATGTGCACGCAATATAAAAGCATTAAATGGCGATAATTGCACCCTATATATATATATATATATATATATATATATATATATATATATATATATTGTCCATTTACAGATAACATCAATTTCTGTGTCACAATTTCAGATAGAAAAGGACGTTTTGAAAGAAATTGTGTCTTGATAAAATCTCTCAAAGGACGAAATGTTTCAGCTAAAATAATTTTTTCCGTTTGTCTTTATAAGGTTTCACTCCAAGCAAGGCAGAAAAGCCACTAGTGCATAAAGGGTTACTGGCTGTGGAAGAATTGGAAACACAAAAATTAAAAATGAGCTACAAAAGAAATGGGTAATCAGCAGCAGAACAAAGCGATTGGCATTGTATTTAAATTTTTGCAGATTAAGGTTGGCTGGAAAGCATGGAGCTAGAAGTGAGTTTCACATCGAAGAAGTGCGAGTAAGAAACTGTTAACATAGAACTTACAGCTACATCTAGCCAGCAAAACTGTAAATTGATAAAGTCTCGACGCCAGTCTAGTACTGCGTTTAAATACAAAAAGTCTAGGTACCATAGCGATGAGCTCATTCGAGCAATTACCATGAAAGTATTAATAGAAGAGACACTGAGAGGCAACCGCACCACATGGAATATATATATAGCAAGTACCCTTAGATATGCTTATATTTTAAAGTTAGTGTAACTTAAACAACTCACAAAATACAACCGCAAAATTAAAGAAAATTTTTCATTAAATAATAAATACTTACAAATTTACTAAAAATATTTTCCTCAATTTTACTAATTTAGTTACATTAAAAAAATGTTTCAATTATTTTAATAGGTAATACCCCTTGACTCAGAAGAACAAACGTATAACATCTGTCTGAAAAATATTCTCCATATTTTTATTCGTTTAAATACTAATTTTAAAATTTAAGATTTTACTTTTCAATTTACATATTTAAGTTTTAGTCCAAATCAAATAAAATTATACAATTAAAAAATTAAAAATAGCATACCAAAGTAAGCAATATTGATATATTTATCGGTATATCTTGAAGATTGAGCCGAAGTAAATTATATTATCAGGTTGAGTAATAAATAATTTCCATTTTAGCTTTAAAAATTAAAAGAATTACATTTTATTCAATTATATATTCAACATTATTTACAATGGCTTCTCGCCACTCATCAGGCAGATCTTTAATAATTTTCAGTAGAATTCCGCAGGTTTTGATGTGAATCAACGAACTCTTGAATCTAGTTTCTGTTAGGGAAAGTCTTGTCTATCATAACACGCAGGGCTCAAAAAAAGGTTTATGTTCAGGTGAATATGGAAGCTGGAAGTTGAACAGGCTAACCAATTGTTGATTTTTTTTTTCTTGTGTTATTCTTGCTGTATTCGGTCTTGCGTTGTCATGTACGCGAATAACTCAACCAAACTTTTATGGAAACGTTGCAGTTTCTGGATAGATAAATGTACATCTAGTGTTTCAATTAGTGTTTTCAGAACTCAGAATTGATAATGCTCTAGCATTATTAAAATATGTATTCATCCCGAATTATATTAACAGTTCTGGCTGATGTTTTAATGTTATACGGAATATTTTCTTAGCATACATTGGGACCTTTATTAACAATAATAGACCGTTGGACTGTACTTAACCTAACGTAGCGCAATTTATGAATACGCTGTACCCATCCTCTAGCAACCCCTTCCAGCAGAACAATGTACCGTGTTACAAATCAAAAATAGTGGCAGATTGTTTCGTGACACACAGTGAGGTTTCTGTGTTTAAGGGGCCACTACAGTCACCAGATCCCAACCCCATAAAAAATCTTTGGGATATGGTGGAAAGATAGAGAATCAAATTCTGGATGTGCAACCAACTAATCCGGAAGAATTGAGGGAAGCCGTAAAACAGCATTTCGAAAGAAAGCTTTTAGAACATGATCGAGTCTATGACAAGAAGGCAAGAATCCAATACGATGCTATAAGTATATATTGAATAAGGCGAGCGATAAATGTGTGTGTGTGTGTGTGTGTGTGTGTGTGTGTGTGTGTGTGTGTAAATGTGTGTCTGCTAATCAGTAACAATGCACATGTTGTAAATATGCACTTAAAGCGAACATATATGCTACCATGCCGATGTGTATATTAAAGCAGCATATCTTCAGTCATACGTTGTGCGTTGTGGTGCAATGGATATCGGCTTGGAACGAGAAATCGGGGAGCCGAGTTCGAATTCTATTTTAATTCGTTGCATTTACTTTCGTGCAAATACCCATGCAAAAGGTATTAATCCGCCCCTTCCCTTCAGTTATGGGTTAAATAACAGAACAGATTGGGTTCTGTAGACTTGGTTGTCAACCAGTCTATCGTAGAAAGTAATGGCAACTTACGACGGGATAATCTTCTGCCCAGTCCGTCATGTCTTTTTCGAGACATGATCACCTAAGCGTATATCAAGTATGGCACTTGACTAACTGATCTTCATTTAAGACGGATGAGAAATCGGAGAACCGAGTTTGAATTCCAGTTGAATTCGATGCATTCACTTACGAGCAAATACCGCTGGGAAATGTATCAATCCGTCACTCTTTCTTCCAGCTATGGGTCAAATAGCAGGACACATTGGGTTCTATAGCCTTAGTCAGCAACCAGTCTACCGCAGAAAGTAATGTCAACCTACTGTGAGAAAAAACCTTTTGTTATGTCAGTCATGTCTCTTTGGAGACATGATCGCAGTGGATATCGATTCGAAATGAGAAATCAGTGAGCCAAGTTCAATTTCAGTTGAATTGCTTGCATTCACTTACACGCAAATACCCTTGGGAAAAATATTCATCCGCCTATTCTCTCTTCAGCTATGAGTTAAATTTTAGGACAGTTTGGGTTCTATAGACTTGAAAGTCAACCAGTCTGCCACAGAAAGTAATGGCAACCTATTGCGGAAAAGTATTCTGCCCAGTCAGTAATGGTTTCTTCGAGACATGATCGCCGAAGGATGTATCACGTATGGCACATAACTGACTGTTTCTCTTTTCCAATCTTCTCACTTTTTTCAATTGGAGTAGATAGACTAAACATTATCGCCCGGTTCACACTCCACCCTCTTCTATTGAACAGGTGAAGAGGCTCATCCCTTGTTTCCTGTTTAGGATGTGGTTCCGGTTTTCTCTTTTCCAATCTTCTGACTTTTTTTTTTCAGTTGGAGTAGATAGACTAAACTATCGCCCAGCTCACACTCCACCCACGTCTATTCAACAGGTGTAGAGGCTCATCCCTTGTTTCCTGTTTAGGATGTGGTTTCCGGCTTTCTCTTTTCCAATCTTTTCACTCCTATGTAGCCCCCTGCACATCAGTGGCGTTACTGCCTTGCTCGGGGTGATATGATTTTTAAAAAAATTTTCACTTAAGCATAATGATTTAGACATATTATATCTTCTTATTTTTATTTCAATTCTCTCGTGATCAAAAACAGCAAGAAAGGCGCTGTCGTTATTTTCATTAGTTTTAATTTACAAATTACTTTCAATATTACCTAAGATTGTCTCTAGAGTTTTGATTGTTAAGACATAATTAATGTAGTTGTCTGTTATGAAAAATTGTTGTCAGTTATGAATACCTTAAGGTTTAACTGTTACAAGTTTTAAGCATACACGAAAGAACACGACGCCGATTTCAAAATTATATAGTGCAAGATGCACAATTTTAAAAAATCTGATATGTGCAAGATACACATATTTTTAAACTCTATCTTAATGTGCACACATAAAATATGATTTTCAAATATCTATTTGCTCATTTGCCGCCATCTTTCATGAATCTATATACGTACTTACAAATATATTTATCCTCAATCCTGGAAATATCTTCATGCATATTCAAAACTGCAACTCCTAAAACAAATGCATAAAAAATAAAACATATATGCATAATATAGATAATGTGTATTATGTGATTTCGGATTCGCTCAGGATCGCTTTATGAATACAGAAATCTCTTGTCTGCAAAAAAGAACAAGATAGTGTATCGAGTGTCTTCAGTTATTTCCAAACGCCTTCGCCTTCTCGTTGGCGTACATTTGATAAATAAACACTACATATATATATATATATATATATATATATATATATATATATATAGTGAAGTAAAGAAAACTGTCGTAATTGCAGTAGTGTGAAATTCTGGCATTGATAGATTACCTGTAAGTGATAAAACATTTTTAATAAAAAATGACAGAGTATCAATAGTTACCACAAGTATTTTCCCAAAAGTAATATTCTATTTGTCGATTATTGTATAATGATATGGGGTGCTGATTAGCGGATAATACTAGGCATGAATCTTCATGACATTTTATTTATGTCGTCAGTAACTCCCATCTACTCTGTGATGCGAGTACCTCACGTGGACCATACATTCTCCGTCTGAGGTGTGTGAAATATTTTTTTCATTATTTCACCCCAAGCAAGGCAATAATGTCACTTAGACACATAAGTTTACTGAGGGTGAAAGAATAAAAGAAAAAAAGGAAAAATATTATTAAGGAACGAGAACAATAAAAGAAGAAGAATCAAGAAGACAATAGCTAACGAATGTCATTGCATTTAAACTTTTGAAGATCAAAATTTGGCTGGAAGCGAGTTCCACAAACGGGAAATGACAGAAAATAATCTGTTAGCATAGAACTTACTGCTACATATAACAAAGAGTCAACATTTAATTTATTAAGAGCATGGAGAACCATGATCGCCAACGTCCTGAAAGGATACGACATATAAATAAAGAAAATGTGGTCACAGACTGAATCCAAAATATCATCGAGGTATGGCTGTATCAATTGGCAATTGTTTTCTTGAAGAATTTGTCAGAAGGAAATTGTAATTTGAAATTTTGTCTCTCACTCTGTTCGATTCGATTATTTAGGCTAAAATAAATGACATATCTCGCGTTATAAAGTAATTGATCGCCAAGCACAAAAAGAAAGTCTACCCACTCAAAAGCTAGGCGAATTTATTTCTATGCTACGTCGTCCATCTTGGAGCCATATTTAACATTTAACACCATCTTCCCGAGTTGCAAAAACGCGTAACAAAGACTTGATTACACGATTCAAGATCATTGATCTCCGCAGATTCTTTACGTTGTTCATGGACCATTATTCTTTGTAAAAAGACGGTAAATCATGTCTGGGTCTCTTCAATTATTTTCTGATCTACACAACATACGCTCGGGCACCATTTTTTAAATAATTTTCCTATAATGGATTGAAAATGGGCGGGAAAGAGAGCCTGTGATGACAGCAAATGCTATCCGTATAGAATGCGCAGTATTTTATCTGTAGTTCCTTCTTTCTTGCCATCCTGAACGAACTGAAAAAACAAAAGATTTTCCAGCACGACTCAAATTACAATTACTTTGTACGAGCGCATATTAGGAACTAATAATCGAACTTAGATGACCTGGGAATCAATAAATTAATTCTTCCCGCCCGATTCACCTTCTCTTTGATCTCTCGTTCACACTTGACTTCAGTAGAGATAACGGATACAATAAAACAGTTGATAATAACTGAAAAATAATGATTAAAAAAGACATAATTAAGAAATTGTTTCTAGGATCACACGTTGATTCAAAAGGATTTTATAAGTACTCGCTGATTTTCCAATTTCAGCAGTTTGACATTGTGTAATTAATAACAGAAAAATATGAAAATGTTTTGCTACTTATTCGGTGTTCTGAAAGAAGTCATTGACAAAATTCTCGATCGCAGACAAAAATATAGACTAGGATTCTTTATCCCCAACGGTCATAACAATTTTAGTGCCTATATTTGTTTTCAGAATCTCTCTCCCTAAATGCTAAAGTTTTCTTTTTCAAATCTAAACATATTGCATTCATCATTATCATCATTATGTCCCATCAATGGGTGTAGTATATTGACTGACGGTAACTAAAACAACAATTTAATAACTACTGGCATGCATATTGAAATTTTGATTAAAGAAAATGTATTTGCTAATATATTGCTATATTGCTATATATGCATATATTGCTATATTTGCTAATATATTGCTATTTGCTATATATATATATATATATATATATATATATATATATATAGTGTAATATTGTAACAAAATTATAGAACTCGTAGGTGTTTTAGCTGCTGTTCATGCATTTAATTTTATAAAGAGTGCTCGATACAACGTAGACCATTATATTGTAATGGTTGTTACAATGGTTTATAAATTCATAGTATCACTACACAAAAATGTTCGCGTTTCAAAGCTGCTATGTGCGCTTCTCATCGGGGGATAAGTTGGAAATAACAGAAGAATTGATTGAACAATTTCCTGAATAAAACTGTTCAATGCTTTCTCCACAGACAAATTGAGAACGAAAATTTTGACGTATAGCACTAAGTTTCCAGGATTTGGGCCTCTGCTTTGCAAATAAATATACTATGAAAGATGTTGCTTATTAGGACATCATCACAAACAACCATTATTGGCAAGAAAGCAATTTGCAAGAAAGCAAAAACTACGCCCACCATACTTCAAGTCACCCGAAATTGACAAGAAATATGCACTATTGTGTGTGGCTGTGTGTAGTTTTACCTGGTATGAACGTCTGCCCTTCATCCTACTGCAAAGAAGCACTTTACCAACTGCCACTCTTAGGGACACATTTGCCCTGATCTATACTCTGGCGTACGATCTGCCGCTGTTAACGTTCCAAGAAACCTGACGAGCCCATGTATTTTCGGTCCAGAAGCTTGTCTACAGGAATAACTATGTTTATTTGACCAATGGTGCCAACATCGAAGTCCCATGAAAGTGTTAAGCCACCGGATCCACTGTAACTTTCTAAAATGAACATCCGACTTCTCGGATGGTTAGCGATCCGAATCGGCTGAAATTGATCAAAAGGATCCAATGTGCCTCTCTATGATATGCTACTTTCTTGTACTGGATTTTTCACCATAAGTGATTCTTTATGCATCAGTGTCGAAAGCTCAGATATAGACGGCTCAATGTTATGAGTGTTGCTACTTTACAAGAATTTCAAAATCTTAGCAGAATATTTCCCTTTATGTAAAAACTGTAACCAGATCCAAATCAACATTGCTCTTCAGTATTTTGTTACACTAAGTTTCACCCAATCCAAGGCTCTATAGCCATTCAATAGATTTGGCTACAATCAGTAAAATGGTTGTGATGAATTGATATGTTATATGAATGGCAGATAAAACAGTAAAAATTAGGAGTTAATATGACGATTCACTCTTGAGTTCATGAGGTTAAGGTTGAAATGTTCAGGGTGTCACCCACGCGGGAGCCTGTCCCACAAAAAAGCACCTTACATTCAGAACACAGGAGAAATAAAGATGACATGAATTTCAATCATCTGAAGAAGGTCGGAACGTACAACGGTCGAAAGGTCGTGAATATGGGATTAAAAAATGACAGCAGTCCGAATAATATAAATACCTTATCCCAGAAATATAGACAAATATATCAATATCAATATGTTTGGCTCTTTAATCTCGAATATTAGTCTTATAGGAAAAATCAATAGATATGTGCATATAAGTCCAATTTACACGAGTTAAAAGTCATTCATAGGAACGTTTAACGATAAAGTCAAAAAGGCAGATATAGATCCGGTTTACGATGAATAAGAAAAGATAGGTATAGGCTCAGTTTACAGCTTGCGTCAAAAAGGTAGCCATGGGAAAGGTTGAGAATAGAGTTAATAAAGTAGCCATAAGGCGTATCGGCATGGCTAATGAAGCATTCCAGAAGTTGAGTAGAGTATTAGGAGAGGGGAAAATTTCGCTGGAAACAAAGAAAAGAGTACTAGATTATTATGGGATGTCTGTCCTTCACTATGACAGCGAATGCTGGAAAATATCATAACAGAAGGATGCTGAGGATACCGTGGACGGAACACGCGAGCAACGATTAGGTTTTTGTCCAAGAAAAAGGAAACTGATACTTAACATCAGGAAAGGGCAGCTGAATTTTTTGGGACATGTAATGAGGAAGGAGGGCTTGGAAAACCTGATACTCACGAGGAAAACGCAGACATACCTGATGGACTTGAACAGATGGATGATAGATTGAAGATTCAGTGGAATTACAAGAGTAGCTGTATTAAGAACGACAAGGGATATGGGGTATGGAAGGCCATGAATGCCTACGTTCTAAAGAGACATACTACACAGAAGAAGAAGAAGGGGGGGGAGAGGAACAATTTTATTAATAATCATACTCTTATATTATGTAAACATTCATATGATCCAATATTATATTATATTATATTATATTATATTATATTATATTATATTATATTTCATTAAATATTAAATCAATATTAAATTTCTCTTATTTTATATATATTTAATGTACATTTATTATCATGTATATTAGAAGTGAATTTATATAACAAATAAGAAATTATGTCTTTAAAAACATATATACAAAACCATTTTAATATTGAAAAATCCAAGATCTAAGATATATCGAAATATCTCAAATTATATTCCACAGTGGTAACCCTGGAATCTATAATGTAAAAGATTTTTTTAAAGAGAATTCGTTTTTGTTTTTTTTAATCGGTAAAAGCAATTCGCAACGTTTAATCATCATGCCCGCAAAAGAAATGCAGTAGATGAAAAGGATGATTTTTCTATTGATACCTCAGTTACTGTATACCTTTTGATTCCCTTGGCAACAAGTTCATGAAAATTTGAACCAAGTACAATGGTTTTTATAAAGATTTATTATTTATCATTTTATAAATAAATAAACTTGCAAAGCAATCTTTTTAGTGTAAAAATTTATAAAAAATTAAAAAGTTATCAAAATATGTAAACTTTCTGAATATATTATATTTACAAAACAATATTTATTATTTACCAATTTGTAAACAACTATGCGAACAAGTTTTATATTAAATCTAATAAATATATACAGTTTAATATATTTGTTATCAATTCTCAAGAATAAAGAAAATGTATAGATCCACTTTTATATGTTTAGGTTTTATTAAAATTCTAAATATCGCTTTTTAAAATTACAACCATTGTCGAGGGAGTCAAAAGTGTATACAGTAATAGAGTTTTCATGGAAATAACCGTTTTTTGTTTTGTATTGTTTTTTTGTTTTTGTTTTAGTTTTTTTTGTTTTTTGTTTGTTTTTTTTTTGTTTTTTGTTTTGTTTTGTTTTGTTTTGTTTTGTTTTTGTTTTTTGTTTTTCTTTCTGGGCACAAAGATTAAAAACGGTGAAATGTTAAATAATATCTGCAGTTTAATCTTGTTAAACCTTACTTGTTTTTATTTCTGTTACTTGATATTTACGATCTTGGGAATCTCAGTTGAATCGTCGAAATGGCCACCTTTTTTATTTTCAGTTCTGACAAATTCATTTCTCACTCCTAAAAAGCAATTCGCAAATCGCTTTCTTGCTTGATTGCCTCTGTGTGTGTGTGTGTGTGTGTGTGTGTGTGTGTGTGTGTGTGTGTGTGTGTGTGTGTTGCTTCATTTTATTAAGAGGTGTGGCAATGACTTACTTTTTTCTTTTTTTTTTTGTTAGAAACTCAGAAATTCGTAATTCCTCATTACATCTCTTGTTTTCGTTCATTATTACTTGAATTTAGAGATTATAGGATGGAAACAAAACTCAGAAAATGGAATTAATCGATTCCGACACATCGGAAACTGGGAACGCAGCGATTTCCTTTTCTTAAATAATTGATTACCTTTCTAATATTCGTTGTTTGATTTGTCTTAATCCCTTTGAAGATTTAAATTACAACAAAAATATTTGTTCAAAGAACAAACAATAGCAAGTTGAATGAATTTTATACAGCATGCATCTCCACTCAACTTGAAATCTACAACGTAATCTGCCCCAATCCCTTTTCTTCAACATTTTATTGGCCAGAACTAAAACTGGTCCATAACTCAACATCTAAATACAGTCACTTTCTCACCAACGCAATGTGGCTTCCCCGTGTCTCTTCTACAAATACTTTCACAGATTCTGCCCCGATGAACTTAGCTCACTGGTGCCCCCTATATATAAATTTACTCGAGCCACAAGATTAGCAACTAGGTCCCACCCTTTTACTGTGAAACTGTAAAAAAAATGTGAAATTGTAAACGCAAATTCTACTCCAACAGCTTCTTTTCTCGCACTTCTCACCTGTGGAATTCCCTCCGTTTACTTGCTTTCCCGACAGCTATAATCTCCAAGAATTTAAATATAAATTCAATAGTCATCTCCTATCTCACTCACCTGCATCCTCTCTCTCTCTTTCTCTCATGCTCCTTTCTCCATCAACTCCACTCTCATTGGTATTCTCAATCTTCTCTTACCAACTTTCTGACACTCCCTATAACCTATCACTCTTTCTCATAATTTTCCTCGTATGTAACCCCCTGCAGAACAGTGGCAGTAAAATACCTTGCTTGGGTCGATATGATTATAAAAAAAAGTTTACCATACAAAATCGAATTTCAGATTTTCATACTGGTATAAGTGAGATATACTTACATGCCCTGATAATTTATTATAATGATCGATAACACAACTATCCTATATCAAGAAAACAACAAAAGCAAACTACAGATTCTCGAGGCAATATTCATTAAAACTTAAGCGATCGATCAATTAATAGAATCAGCTATGAATAATGCAGTAATGTTCTAAAATGTTTATAAAAAGAACTGTTTTTTCATGCTTTAGCACATGCATGACCATGGCATTACAACATAATAAAATTCCTGTTCAATGAATGCTAAGCAATTTGTTAAGCGTTACATTTGAAGCAAGTAGAAATTTACAGAAATTTTCTTCAAAACAGTTTTGCGGTTAATTTTTATTACCACAACTCACACCTCTGAATGTGATCGCAGAAGAAGATTAAAAGTACTTGGGTACATCGAAAACGGAATAATAAAATCAACTGTCAAATTTACAGCTCATTTCTTGCATAGTTCAATTATAATACGTGAAAGATTATCTGTGAGAATGAACGGATTTTAATGAAAATATTTTCAATTTATTTAATCTGACATTCAAAAAAAATTTGCTGCCCATTAACACACACACACACACACACAAACACACACACACACTCACACACACATATATATATATATATATATATATATATATATATATATATATATATAAAACATGTGCGTGTGTGTGTGTGTGTTTGTGTTTGTATGTGTGTGTGTGTGTGTGAGTTTCTCACACCAAAACAGGGTCAAACGTTCATATAAAATCTATAAAAGATGGATAGACACAGGAGGACCGGTTCCATGGCCTGCACGTTTCTATCCCTTGGATACCGTGTGAAAATATGTGAAAGGTTCCGCAAGTCAATAATATATATATAGATAACATAGTACACTTGGTATACAATCCAGGTAAATTCCGATAGAGACGAACTCAAGAGAACTCAATGTTAAATTCATTTATTTAATTTAACAGAGTAATATAATTTATAAAAGATTTTAGATTATTACAATGGGTAATATATATTTCACCGCGTCCTGATGTTATTATCGCGGCTCGTCAGACCCAAATGGTACAACAGTTGGTCCTCAAAATATCCCCCACAAAAAACTTCTCTTTTCTTTTATTTAATTTTACATAGACGCTCACATGTCCATATTAGAATAGATATTTGTAACGGTTATTTACGAAAATTTCTCCCTCATTCGAAAAAGAACCCCAAAGAAGGAGGAAAGTAAGGATAAATAATAGATAGACGATTGATTAATGTAAAGAAGAGAAAAAAAGATGGGGAAGAAAAAAGGGGAAACGGAAAAAATTGAATGGAAAGCAAGAAGAGAAAAAGAAAGTATCGCGAGAAATAAATGTTGACATCATTTCTCGTAATAGCAGCGTCTCAAACCACCTAGCTGTTCTCTTAGAAAAACATGGAAAAATTTAAGTATGAAATTTAATTTCAAATATACTGGGATATATTTACGGCACCAAAAAATTGTATATCATGATTTTAATACAATTTGAAACAATAATTACTCTTACTATTATTTTAAAAATTAATGCTAATTTTAAAAAAATATTGTTAAAATAATTAAAAATACTAAAGTTAATATAGAAACAGGAAAATTTGAATAACCTAACAGAAGGAGAAAAACACAAAAAAGGAAAGAAAAAAGAAGAAATCACGATAGAACGGATTTTAAAATAATTTTAAAAAATTTAAAAAACGCTAGATCGAAACCGACGTATATAATTCATTCTTAGAAATGTGAAAATGAATTTTTACCCTTAAATTAAAATATACCGACTACAGGGAATATTTATGGTGAAAAATAAATCATACATCCTAACATAAATTACATTATAACCGCTAGTAGTAATTTATTATAACTATGATTAAAATAATAACTCCCAATAAGAAAATATAATATATTAAAATACAATCTTAAAAGTTATCTAAAATACTAGCAATACGAATAATAGATAATAATAATAATAATAATAATAATAATAATAATAATAATAATAAATAATAATAATAATAACAAATAAAACATTAAAGAGATAACAAATATATGTATACATATATATATATACACATACACACACACATATATATATGTATTTATATATCCATATATGTACAAACAAAATTTCTCTCAGACTTAATGATAATTATAATAAAAATAAATATAACAATAATATTCATTCTATCACAAAATAAGACAAAGGACATTACAAAAATACCTATGAGTATAATAATTATAAAAAAATAAAAATACAAGCTTTTGCTATAAACTAACATGAACTTGACGTGGAATATTTAGCTGTAATATGATCTTAACATACATGTCAAAATTTAACATTGAAATTTAATTTAAAATATAATGAGATATATTTACGGTACAAAATTAAATTGTGCAACGTAATTTCAATACAATTTGAAACAAATAACTACTCTTACTAGTATCCCAAAATATCCTATTAATTTTTAAAAACTTCAGTTAAAATAATTAAATCATTAAAAAATAAAAATGAAACGTTAGAAAGATAAACTTTAAAAGATGGATGGGAAAAAGAAAAAGAAAAAGATAAAAATTAGAACAATATAGAAAAGAATTTAAATTAAATTAATTTAAAATAAACTTCCTATATCAAACCAACGTCTATTACATTAATATTCATTCTTAGAAACGCGACATGGGATTTCCTCTTGAATTAAAATATACCGATTATAGGGTATATTTGCGGTGAAAAATTAATAATGTTTCCCCCTTCTGTTAGGTTTATCAAATTTTTCCTGTTTCTATATTAACTTTAGTATTTTTAATTATCTTAACAATATTTTTTTAAAATTAGCATTAATCTTTAAAATAATAGTAAGAGTTGTTAGTTTTCAAATTGTATTAAAATTATGATGTATTTTTTGTACCGTTAATATATCACAGTATATTTGAAATTAAATTTCATACTTAAATTTTTCCATGTTTTTCTAAGAGAACAGTTAGGTGGTTTGAGACGCTGCTATTACGAGAAATGATGTCAATATTTATTTCTCGCGATACTGTATTTCCTTTTATTGTATCTCTTTGTCCTTTCTTTTCCTCTTCTTGCTTTCCATTCAGTTTTTTTCTGTTTCCCCTTTTTTCTTCTTTCTCTTTTTTCTTTTTTCTTTTTCCCCGTGTTTTTTCTCTTCTTTACATTAATCAATCGTCTATCTATTATTTATCTTTGCTTTCCTCTTTCTTTGGGGTTCTTTTTGGAATGAGAGAGAAATGTTTGTAAATAACCGTTACAAATGTTTATTCTAATTTGAACACGTGAGCGTCTATGTAAAATAAAATTAAATAAAAGAAAATTTGGTGGGGGATATTTTGAGGACCATTTGGTTCTGACGAACAGCGATGATAACATCAGGACGCGGTGAAATATGTATTACCCAATGTAATAATCTCAAATCTTTTATCAATTATATATATATATATATAAAAGGCAATCTGCGAGTCTATGTGTGACTGTTCCCTATGCACGCCTACATTTTTTAAGCTACGCCATTCAAACTTTCTAGGTACAAATATCTACAGAGAAGCCAGGTCGACACATACTTTTTCAGTTTTAGGTTCAGCAATTTTCCCTTTCGCACTTTTTGGCCAATGAGTACGATTGTTTACATTTGCTTTGTAAAACATCTAAGATCTAAGTTGGTTGCTTGAATTACGGAACAGAAATCAAATCACACGTGTCAAACGCGACTAAAATATTTTTTATAAAAGAAATTGAGCCTTTATATCTAATTTTTATTCCGACGTTTTAAAAATTCATTTGGTCAACTAAAAATGTGAATATTTTTCTCCGTAATTTTGAAACAAAAGAAATATTTTTTTCAAACGAAAATAAAATATTTAAAACAAAATAAGTGCCAATGGTTAATTTAATTATTTAAGTCTTTTTTTTTTCACATTTAATATTTCAGACTCATATGTAAAATAAAATACATCTACTCCTCTCATTGGCATGTTATCCTACTACTAAAATGTTCTGAGTTGCACGGGCAACGCCGGGCTATGATGCTAGTACATATATATATATACGGAAAAAATATTATTTATTTCTTCTTCGTGCATTCCCCAAAGCAAACCAATGCAATGCCTAAAGGCGAAACATCTGGTAGCCATACATTTAAATTTATCGCATTTAATATGTCGTTAAGCATATCCAAAATGTACTCGAAATTAATGATATTCGGTTGAATACTTCGGCAAAGCTTGCTTGGTTTGCCGCAAGTTTTCTTCTTCAACATATGTACCGCCAGGCACATTTCCCAAGGATGTCAAACGTGCCCCAGAGGAACAAATCCAAACCAGAATCCCCATGTATACCACACAAATTGGAAAGTAATTTCTAGAGAAACACAATCGAGATACGCTCACATGAACGAATCTGAAAATAAAAGAACTAAAGCATCAATTTCTACTTTCGCGAAGAACATTGCCAAAGATTCTGTAAGAACCAAGGTGCCTACTGTAGCGCTATAGAGATCAAGTTTGTCTTGTAAACAAACTAGTTTTCAAGTTTATTCTCACTGTTCTATCATTTTACTATTATTATGACCCAGTTAAATATTTATTTAAAAAGCGCCCTACAAGTTGTTCTGAGAGGCAAATTCGTTAGCGTAGTGAACTCGATCCTCAGAGAGTGCCGCACCACTTTGGCCAAATTAAGTTTAATGAATAACAAAATGTTCAGGATAGACAAATCAACTGACCCGTGTAGAAGTGAGTTCGACTCTCACTGGGTGCCCTACTACTGCTGCATTGTACCATATTTAATAAAATGTTATTGTTGGTACTCGCTATGGTTTAATAATGAGGACACTTCTTATGAGAGATCTATTTGAGGCTTATGACTTCATTGGGTGCTTAGCTACTGTAGCCGTGTATCATATTAAATAACGTATTGTCTGTTTATTGTAGTGTAATGCTTATGAATTAGCTCTGACAGACGCATTCACAGGCCAAGGATTTTGATCTTCATTAAATGCTCTATTAATTGTTGCCATCTACCAAACTAGTTTTAAATAATATTGCGTAATCACATTGTAGTTTACTTAGTTGCTTTTCTTTGATATGCAAATTCCATTCAAGACGCTAATGTTCAAGCCTCACCTCAAATTCCTGTCTTTTGTTGAAATAATTTATTTTAAATTCATATCAAACGAAAAGTTCTGACTTATTACAAATTTGCTAAGGGTACTTCGACGTAGTGTAATGGTCATCAAGCTTGTCTCGTTAGATCATTTAAGACCAAGTAGTGAGTTCGATTTTCACTACGTGTTCCATACATTCGGTCTTGTGCCATGTCTAAGCAACGATTAGTAAATTTCTTTTTAAAAGTCAGCATTAAATTAATTTATATAGCTTACAACAATGAAAGAAATAATTACCATTCATGTGTATAAACGCATTTTTTACAATAATGTTCACCTTGTAAAAAGACTAAAGGCCACTTGAATTAGAGAATTTACAGAGTTTATGGGGATATGTGGGAAAGATAACGGTTGACCTTAGACTTGAACAGGTTAAGATTTTAGTGACTTGGGAAGCATCCACTATGGTTTAATAATGAGGACACTTCTTATGAGAGATCTATTTGAGGCTTATGACTTCAATCCACATTGGCTGCTTAACTACTGTAGCCGTGTATCATATTATGGGAGTCGATTCCACAAAGTAGTGGTTTATGAGAAAAAACTTCTCGAATAGAAATTACGTCTCACCAGTGGGACACTAAGGGAATGAAGGTGATCGGCTACAATGGGCTTGACATGTCGGGTCTTAGCCATGAAGATTACAACTGGTAGAACTAAGGATTGTATTTCATCTGAACACTTTTAATAAAAAATAGTGATAGAGCAACGAGAGGCTTGCGACATTTTCTCTATGGAAAAGGGGTTGTATGGTGAAAAATAATTTTATCACTCACAAGGTCGCGGAGACGCTTTTAGACTATATAATGATTAGAAAATGAAGACTGTCAACCTCCTGTCCATATATTACAGCACTATACAATTTTCAGCCTGATCTGTATCTTGTAAAGCTAGAGGATAACAGAATGAGACAGGTACTTACAGGAGCGACACAAGGAACTAACCATTTTTCCAGAATCATTGACGATGAATCCTATGTACAAGTTCTACTTGAAGTTTGGGTTGAGTTTGTCTCAATAGACGCTCAAGTGATAGGGCCGCCCTCACAGCGCAATTTGTACTGGAAGCAAACGCTGTTCTTATATACGTCTATGTGTACTGTAAGCAAGCAAGATGTTCGTAAAACAGTCATGTATTCTACTGAACACATACCAAATGAAGCGAATGTATCGAAGATCAAACTTATCTAATTATTTATTTTATTACTTACCTAATATTCAGCAATGTGCGTTGTAGTGCAGTGGATGTCGGCTCGGAACGAGAAATCGAGGATCCTAGTTCGAATTCCACTTGAATTCATTGCATTCACTTACGCGCAAATACCCTTGGGAAAGGTATTAATCCGTCTCTTCCTTCTAGTTATGGGTTAAATAATAGGATAGATTGGGTTCTATAGCCTTGGCTGGCAACCAGTCTACCGCAGAAAGCAATGGCAACCTACTGCGGGATAATCTTCTGCTCAGTCAGTCATGTCTCTTTCGAGACATGATCGCCTAAGCGTGTTTCACGTATGGCACTTAACTGACTGACTGAATACTCAGCAAAATCCCTCAAATGTTCAAAGTGCATCTTAAAGACGTAGGGAGCTGGTTAATGTTTCTTCGATTCGGCCTTGTGTCA
>JBBBDQ010001459.1:4447500-4467500 GCA_037127315.1 Ascarosepion bandense
CTGTATGAGTTTGTATGTGTGTGTGTGTTTTCTTCTCCGTAGTGACTGTTTTTCTCACGGTG
The DNA here is from genome assembly GCA_037127315.1 of Ascarosepion bandense. Lineage (NCBI taxonomy): Eukaryota > Metazoa > Mollusca > Cephalopoda > Sepiida > Sepiidae > Ascarosepion > Ascarosepion bandense. The sequence goes on from JBBBDQ010001459.1 coordinate 4,447,563, forward strand.
ACAGAATGTTTTTTTTAATTAAGTTTACAGTTGATTACCTCATATTTTCCCTTGTTCTTTGTGTTCCTTGATTCTAACCTCTTTGCCATCTGTCATTTGTTTGCATGAAGCGATGCAGAGAAAACAATATGAACCTAATCGATAGGCAAACGATGAAAAGAAAAACGATATTAAAGAGTTGCTCCTTTCGTCTGAAGTTTCATTTTGACTGACCTGTATTGGTGACGCCGAAACTTGAATATATTCAACATGTAATGAAAACTTTCCCAAACGTAACCTTTAATGTACACTGTTCATAGATACATTACCTCTTGTTATCGTTAAGTTAATCTCAAAAGACATACAATTGTTACAGCACAAAGGTAGTCATCAACAGCAACACCTGCATCACTGGGAATGTTTCAACTTTTAAGCAGAAAAAAAAATCTTGGCAATAAATAAACGCCGCATCACGAATGACGTAGTCTATTAGAGTCGTTGAGCACTGAGACAGTGGTGCCTTGAATCAAAATAGCCAGACGGAGCTCATCCTCCTTAAGGCTGGTTTTGTGTTTTACTCTTCTTAAACTGGTTGGCAACTCAAGGCAAAACAGCGCAGTCTATTTAACCCATAGATGAGGAGGGAAATTCCCGCTAGGTATTATCACGACCGCAGAGTCCGTAATGGTTACACTAAACGCCCATCCGTAAATAATCACATACATGCATATACATATGTGCAGACACACATAAAAACAAAAGAATACTTCTTCTTTTGTGTGTCATCTTTTTCATATCATTTATAGCTCTAAATAATGTGTGTCCTCTTACTCGAAGGGAGTAGGATTCACAATCATCCCCATTATAGCATCACTAAAAATCAGTCAGAATCCAGGAAGAGTGCTTGGAATCGAGGGTTTTGCATGTGGTGCAGTGGATATCGACTCAGAACGAGAAACTGGCAGAGCCGAGTTCGAATTCCAGTTCAATTCGTTGCATTCACTTTTGCGAAAATACCCCTGGGAAAGGTATTAATAAGTCTCTTTTTCCTCAAGCTATAGGTTAAATAGCAGGATAGATTGGGTTCTACAGCTTTGATTGGCAGCCAGCCTACCGCATAAATTATTGGCAACATACTGCGTGAAAATCTTCTGTCCGGTCAGTCATAAAAGGAAATAAAATAAAAACAACAATAATCATAATGATAGAAATATTTGGAAAAGAATACTTCAAAAGGGAAACAGAGAAGTCGACAATATCACCAAGTTTATTAACATGAACGAAAGAAATACAAGAATCTAAAAATTATTACAAAAGTTGCCAGTGCAAAGTCTGATAAAACAGTCACATAATAAGTGAAAGTAGTTATTAATAACAGACATGATTGGGTAGGAACAGTAACTTACTGGGAACTGAGTAAGCGACTTCGATAGCTCAAGCAAATGATATCTAAGACAATCTTCTTTTATGTGCTCTAGTAAACAACAGCAACAGGGTGCTGAGAATACCTTGTGCCTAACATGTGAGCAACAACGAAGTTTTAGAGAAAACAGAAAAAAGGACAATTATACTTAACATCAAAAAGAGAGAGTTGAAATTTTTAGATCACGAATTGAGAAAAGTTGGCATGGAAAATTTTATACTCACAGGACATGTTGAAGGCAACAGTGCTAGAGGAGAACAACGCATAGCCTAACTAGCAAGCCTGAGTAAATGGATTGCGGAGCAAAGTTTAGGAGGGAATAAAAACATTACGTCCTTTGAGTGTTGTATTCCCTAAGTCCACCTCCCTTTTGGTATTTATTTTTCTTAATACATCTTCATGTGGGAATTTTGTTTATCTAATATTTGTTTTAGATTTCATATTTGGTAGTTAATTTATTTACATCACACACACACACACAATTTTATATATATATATATATATATATATATATATATATATATATATATGGTTAAATAAAATAAAGACAAGAGGAAAACTGTTATTTAAAATCGCCTACGCGTTTCGTCCGTGATGGACTTTTTCAAGGCAGAAAGACGAAATGAGTTTTATTCTAAATTACGTATCTATAAACAAAATTAGTGTTGGTAACCACAAATACGCTCACAAATCATTTCAAAAAAATATAACGGAATATAACGGAATAATATCGTCCATCACGGACGAAACGCGTAGGCGATTTTAAATAACAGTTTTCCTCTTGTCTTTATTTTATTTAACCATACTGTCCATAATCTCGGATTAAAACTGAGTATATTTTTACATATATATATATATATATATATATATATATTGATATTTTGATTTCCTACTGTTGTGCCAGTTGAGCCGCGATAATAACATCAAAGCGGTGAAATATGTATTATCCATAGTAATAATCGAAAATCTTTTATAAATTATATATATATATATATATATATATATATATATATATATATATATATTCCATTTTTAAACGAGCTATTTTGCTACCTAGGTTTCTACCATGAAAGACACCACTCATGGTAGAAACCTAGGTATCAAAATAACTCGTTTAAAAATGGAAAATATTCAATAGTTCAACAATATCATTGTATCGAACACTTTCAATACAAATTTGTACTTCTCTAACCCTGTTATGACCCAAAACTAAGTATTAAACAATCAATATATATATATATATATATATATATATATATATGAAATGAAAGTGTATAGCTTAATATTACACGATATTTTTAAAAGCAAAGCAACCGGGAGATTCAAACTTAGATTAAAATAACAAAGGAATGTGTGGTGAAGAAGAAAAAATGGGAAAGAATGGAAAACAAAAATATAAATAGAAAACAAAGAGCTAGAGACAAATAATAGCAAACCACATCAAATATTCTCGCTGTTTACACAGAGAAGGCTTACGAGACCCGATAAAAGAGTTTCCAGCACTTTGAAATGAAATACAAAGACCGGGACACAACAGTGAACCAGTCAACACTAAAATTAGCTGTACACTTTCTGTAATTTAATAAGTGCTCACATATGGCAGAACCTTAAGTATTTGGGACATGCTTATTCAAAGGCAATGTGTGATTCCTGATCTTAGTGGAAACATGTTTAAACAACATGTTCTCACATGGCCGATATCGTTCAAAAGAAAGTGTATTTGTGGGACATCTTAATGCACTAATTCATTCAATAGAAATCTGCAGCTGAAGCACAGAGAATTCATGTTGAGTCTTACGACGACCAAACTCTGTCGATAACAACACGCAGAGATTGGTTTAGACTCTTCAAAAATAATGATTTTAATGCTGAGAATAAAGAAAACTCTGCCGCATCGAAAAGGCAAAGAATTGGAGGAATTACTTCATTAAAAATCATGTCAGGTGCAAACTGAACTTGCAGAGTCATTAAGAGTATTAGGAATGATTCAAAAGCAAGGTCAGTGGGTGCCGTATGAGCTGAACGGCGTCTAATCACGTATAAACAACTGCTTCTACGGCCTAAAAGGTAAGGTTTTGTGCATCGTATCTTGACCTGCGATGAAAAGTGGATACACTACGATAATTGTAATCGTAGAAAATCGTAAGGTATAGCTGGCCATGCATCAACATCGGCGACAAACCCGAATATCCATGGTTCGAAGCGTCTGCTCTGCATTTGGTGGGATCAGCTGGATCACAGAAGATCGCTATTGACTACAACTGATATGTTTGACGCAAGTATTGAAGCAAAAGTAGCTGATATACAAGAAGAGACACGACAATGTTATTTTGCAACATGACAACGCTATACGACATGTTGCAAAATGAGTGAAAACGCTTAAATGGGAAGTCCTACCCCAGCCACCGTATTGACTTGACATTGTCCAGTCTGATTATCACTCGTTCAGATCGATGGCACATGACCTAGCTGAGTAGCACTTCCATTGTTGTGGACATACCAACAAATGCGTTGACTCCAGGCTAGCCTCGAAAGGCATGTCGTTTTTTCCGACGGGGAATTCAAATACTACCAAAAAAATGGGAAAGTAGTAGCTAGTGATGGACAATACTTTCAGTGACATGAAAATCAGTGAGAACTTATTCGAGATCCTAATATATATATATATATATATATATATATATATATATGTGTGTGTGTGTGTGTGTGTGTGTGTGTGTGTGTTGATATTGTATAGATAAGCCACAAACCTTTTTTTTCTATGCATATTTCATTGAATGTGACCAATAGGGAACATTTCTAAAGTTTATTTACTTTTTCTTTTCTTTTTTTTTCTCTTTCTCGTTCCCTTCGTCCTTCTGAAAGAAATAATGTAATAAGCTGGAAAACTGAATGATACATTTATAAATTTGCTTTTCCCAGCACATTCAATTAAACTTATATAGAGAGTGCTTAAGCTGCAGTTGCTTTTCCAGGCATATCTTATTAAAGAGCACAGGTATTTGTGTTCATATTCCCTTCCAAATTTTGAACTAGAGATTTTTATTAATAGAAATAATTACAACATAGAATTCACCATTACACACACACACACACACACACACACACACACATGTATGTATATATATATATATATATATATATATATATATATATATGACGCCAATTCGGTCGGGTTTAAATCCTGGGTAAAAAGCAATCGGCTGTCTAACCGTACTGATGAGCTGTGATACAGCGAAACAGATCTGTCTGCGGATATATATATATATATATATATATATATATATATATATGTTAACAATGAACACAGCCACAATGTGCTAACTGTTTAGAAAATTAAACATTTCTGTTGCCAAAACCACATAACAACAGAAATATCCCGATTCTGCACCTAGCCATTCATGTAATCATACACTTGACTTATCTACATTAGTAAGTTCGCTCTCCTCACACACGCATACACACAAGCATAGATAGATAGATAGATAGATAGATAGATAGATAGATAGATAGATAGATAGATAGATTATATATCGATAGACAGATGTCTATCTATAGATAGATAGATAGATAGATAGATAGATAGATAGATAGATAGATAGATAGATTATATATCGATAGACAGATGTCTATCTATTGATAGGTAGATGTAGAGATATATTAAACCAAGTGATTAAATACACAATTCGTTTTGTTCGTTCTAAGAACTTGCACTTATGGCAGATTTATCCGAGCCTAAAGACAGAATAAAATAATCTTTCAAATTGTAAGTCATTCAAGTAAACCAACATCACACTCATCTTCATTATTATCATCTCCTCGAAATGTATTTCTGCAGAAAAAGCGCAGTAAATGAAAAGGATAGAATTAGCTGAAAAAACTGTAAAGCCACAAGTACTAACAGACAGATCCGTTCGTCCGCTGGTTTTCGAACGACTACAATTCATCTTCAACGACACATTTAATATGTCATCTGCCATAAATTTTGTGTTTAGACTTGCCTACGAAATTATTTTCTTATATTGAAAACCTATAAAAAAATACAAACTGTTATAGACAGATTTTTTAATGCTACTGTTTCTGTTAGTCGAGAAAACAACACAGTAGGAACGATCTGTGTTTCAAATATGTTATCTTGCAATAACAGCAGCGAAGAGATGCGTTAAAAAACACAATCGAAAATTCTGAATAGAAAATTATTCACGAAACTAAAAAAAACAAAGGGCTCAGAATGTGGATTCAGGCATTGCTGAAATAAATAAATAAATTATTCAGTTACCGCATTCCCTAAAGATTCCATCACATCAGTTTTTTGTTTTTTTTTGTTTGTTTTTTTTTCAATATATATATATTTTTTTTTCTAGAATGTCCGTCTCGTTTGTCTTTTGCCTGTCTGTATTAGCATTATTTATAGAATGATTTACATCATTATTTATCGTTCTTCTGCTTCTCTTCCTCCTTTTTTTCTTTTTTTTCTTCCTTTCTTTCTACTCCTACTCTTCCTTTTTATCCCTTCGTTTTGTTCTTCTCTTCTTTATTCTTTTTCTCTACTTCTTTCTTCTTCTCTTTCTTCTTCTTCATATTCTTCACCTCTTCCTTCTTTTTTCTTATTTTTTTTTCTTCTTTTACTCTTTAATCTTTAATCTTCTTGTTCTTGTTCGCCTTTTCCTCCTCCTTATTCTCCTCCTCCTACTCCTTCTTTTTATTCATTTACTCCTTCTTCTTCTTCTTCTTCTTCTTCTTCTTCTTCCCCATTTTCGTCAGTTTTGATGGCACGGGACCTACTCGTAATAAATAGAGGATCATCGTATATTCCCTTTCTTCATGTTTTTCTCCTCCTCCTTCTCCTCATCTTTTTCTTCTTCTTCCTCTGTTCCTTCTTGTTCTTCTCGTCCTCCGCCTCCTCCTCTTCCTCCTTCTTCTTCTTTTCCTTTTCTTCTTTTCTCCTTCTTCTCGTTTTTCTTTTTCCTTCTTCTTTTTCTTGCCCTTCTTTTCCACTTCCTCCTTCTTTTTCTTCTTCCTCTTCTTCTTTCTTCTTTTTCTTCTTCTTACAGCTGCTGCTGATGTACTATTAATACTATTCTTGCATCGTTTAAAAGCTTACTGACATATCACCTTGAAACGCTAATTCTCATACGACCACCGAAGTTAAGCAACGTCGAGCCTGGTCAATAACTAGATGGATTACTGTTTTGGGATACTAGGTGCTGTAAAATCGGATGTTCGGGTAGTGTAGTGACTAACGACTCAGAATTGGAAATCGGGTAGCAGAGTTCTGATTCCAATCGAGTTAGTTATAGTCACTTACTCGTAAATACCTTACGTAATGGTAGGAATCCACTTCTTACCCCCAGCTATTGGTTAATGGGTCGGCATATCGAAGACAAAAGAGACGAGAGATGAGAGTTACTTGAAAAATGGAGGACAAAATATGCAGTCGGGGGATTTGTCAAAGAGTTAAACGTTTCTAAGATACAGACGATAGGAAGCTGTGAAGAGATATTATCTCCTGCTAAAAAAACACGGCACATAGAATATTTGATGATCCTTTATTTATTATAAGCAGGCCCGTGCAGTTAAAAATGGCGGTAGAATATTTAAATCAATATGCCGTCTAAAATGGCAGTAACATATATAGCTTGATGTAGCTACAACTGAGTATCTTTGAAATTATATTAATTATAACGCTATAAGTTTTACTAATTAGCCCATAACCAAGGTAAAAGAGATGAGTTCATATAATTCCCAAATGTATTTGCGCGTAAGTGTATATAACGAAAAAAAAATAATCCAAAATATATATATATATATATATATATATATACACACACACACTATAGTTACCCACAGACAGATCTTTTTCGCTGTATTACAGCTCATCAGTACGGCTTAGACTCCGGGTCGCTTTCTAATCCAGGACCGAAACCCGACCGAATTGACGTCAGATTCTACTCCTAGGCCACGAGCGTCCAGTAGAAAAAGGCAGGCTTTTTAGCGCATATAAACACGCCCAATAGCTAGAGTGATCCAATTCATTATCGACTGAGCGGTATATATATATATATATATATATTCATTCAAAAGTTCTACAATATAATTGTATCGAACACTTTTAATACAAATGTGTACTGGTCTAACCCTATTATGACCAAAAACTAAGTACACATTTGTATTAAAAGTGTTCGATACAATTGTAGAACTTTTGAATGTTTTCCATTTTTAAACGAGTTACTTCGCTACCCAGGTTTCTACCATGAGGGGTGTCTTTAGGCGACTTTTAATAACTGATTTTATCGGTAAAATCTGTTATTGAAAAATTGAAAATCGTCTGAAGACACCACTCATGATAGAAACCTGGGTAGCGGAATAACTCGTTTAAAAATGGAATACATATATATATATATATATATATATATATATATATATATATTCTTCACTACTCGACGACTTAATTATTAAAAAAATAAGACACTGTTAAAGAGAAAACAAGCGGCAAGAGGTTTCATAACTGGTAGAATGAACTGAGTGTACCATACTTTGCTATTTTCTCTCTCTTCATGAGCGTGACAAAAGGGCTCCAGCTTTTTCTAGAAAATACTGGAAATTAAAAGAAAGCAACTTAGATCCTCAGATAAAATGGGAACTCATAGGCAAGGCTAGGACCCCTAATAGCTTAAGAGATAGGTGTAATCTATGTCTGACAGAAAAAATTAAAATTTTAAAATTTCAAAACCAAAATATACTCCTTAACAAACGAAGGGAGATCATAAGTATGTGTCACCATAGAAATAAGTATAAATTAGAATAGTTATCCTATTTCCCCAATTCGTCCCGATAAAAAAATTTCAAAATTATTTTAAAAGTTGACCTAGCAGTTACCTCCACACCACCTACCACTGCTAACCCTAGGGTCATGCCACATACCTCCCACTACCAAGGGAGAATTACTGCTAAATTCCTTCTCCCAGCCCAACCCAATGAAAACCAATACATCCCAACCTCTTCCTTTACCTAAACTAACCTCTAGGCTTAGAATTTTCTTCATTCTCTATTTACAAGGGGTCGAAGAATGCATGCCTTAAAATGACATGTTGAAAATGGCTATTTCCCCATTTACAGATAAATAAAGATATATATATATGAAGGTCTTTATTATCATAAAGAATATTATAATACATACTTTCAGATATTGATTTGTTCTTTCATTTGGAAAGCCCCAGTAACTTTTTTTTAAAAGTATCTTTGCTTTAACTATAATCTGTTTGTCTTATGATATTTAATATTTGTAATTTGACAGTTTTCAATTATCGTGGCCTTGTGCCGAACGTCGGCAGTTTTATCTATTTAGAGATTGATCTACTGATATAGAGAGATTATTGTCTGACCTGGTCTTCCCTATTCAAATGATTGGCGGAAAACAATCTTCTTAAACTTAAGTCATGTTCTTAAATGGCTTGACCAGATCGAGACTATCATATGAATGCCATGCATGGCGCCAAACTCTTTCAGAAACATCTAAACAGTCAGCTCTATACAAGCGCTTTTTTAAGACTAATGATTAAAAAGGACTTTGAGCTGATGAAACCTGAACGAGGTGTCATCTTTCTTTGAATCTTGTGGAATAGCGTCACAGAATCACAAACCTAGAACTGTACCAAATAACAGAAACCACCCCCACATGGAGACTGTCAACAGCTGTAACAATTAAAATGGATGGCACACCTAATTTGAAGAGAAAATGATAAAATAATGAAGAGGTTAACATTCCACACTAATTCAAACAAAATATTGTTTGTCTTCTCCTTTTCCTCCTCCCCCTCCTATTTTTCTTCTCCTGTTTCTCTTTCTTTAGCTTCTTTTTCTTCTTTTTCTTCTCCTCTTTTTGTTTTACACTTCCCTCTTCTTCTTCTTCTTCTTCTTCTTCTTCTTCTTCTTCTTGATCTTCTACTCACCCTCTTTATTTTTCTTCTCCTTTTACTTTTTTTCTTCTTCCTTCTTCTTCTTCTCGTGTTCTTCTTCAATGCTGGAAAGAACGAAAACAGCTATTGAACTTGAGAAACGTATTTTCTTGAAAAAATATTTTTTGTAAATTTCATCTGACCGTAACTGACTAGCTACTTAATGAATACTGAATATTTCCTTATAAGTAATAATATTATAACGAATAATATTGCCAATACAATTCCCATTACCATGCCTCCTTTCTCCATATTTTATCTAGCTTAGTAACTACCATGATTATACGAAGAATATTCTTGTTCACACGTGGTGTTTAAATGTTATCATTGAAGACTGGATGATAACAAATATTCTAAATGCAACAGCACTTTCCTTGGTACACCAGCTGTTCTCAGCAATTCTGCCAGTTGGATGGCTTTAATTCTTCATCGAATCTCTAGTTATATTTCTTTTGGGGCGCAATTAGAAACAGTTCCAAGTGCTCTAAATTATCATTATTATTATCTAGTGACAATTATTGGCTATCAAGTGACAGGAATTTCCCAATCTGCCACACACACACTTCTCAATAATGTTTTGTGACCATTAGTGTTCTAAAATGTATTCTCGAATATTTAACTGTTTCAATATTTTAGTAGTGGACTCTGGAACCGATTTTGGTGCCCCGGTTACGATGCCAACGACTGTTACTTTCAATGTATCATAATCTCGAGAAAGACGGAAACACTAGTCTATATACCAACTCATTGTCTAGCCAGCCTGCAATCTGATGAAAAGCCGTAACTATAATAGGTTTTCTTTTATCTACTAAAAGTACATCTTTTATCTATTAAAATTATATCTCGCTTTCAATAGGCTGATCCGTTTTTATTTTGAACGATTTTTTTCATTCTCAAGAAAAAAATTTAATTTAGATGCTTTTTAGAAAGAAATAGCATTTAGTCATTCTACTGATATGTCGAGATATGGCATACGGCCATGTGCATGGAAACACCGGTTCACGTACGATCAACGAAGTTAAGCAACATTGAACCTGATCAGTTACCAGATGCTGTAAGATTGGACATGCGGGTGCTGTAATGGATAATAGCTAGGAATATTTCATCGGAGATCCGTGTTCCAATTTCAGTTGGGTTCGTTATATTCACTTACGCGCAAATACATTTGGGAATTATATGAACTCATCTCTTTTACCCTGGTTATGGTCTAATTAGTAAAACTTATAGCGTTATAATTATTATTATTTCCAAAAGTTAAAAATAAAAATAAAATTGCGTAAAAATATGTGAATTTCGGCATTAAATGACCCATAGAGGTGTTGATATGACGCAGAACAAAGATATCCAAATCTGGCGCTAGGATGTAGATCTTATAAATAAAACAACAGTTTTTCTGTACTTTATTTTTTATGCTTATGTTTTATATAATAATTAATAATATAATCATGTCCAAGAGGAGCGTATCCAAGCGTTTATATTTAAAACCTAATATAATTTAACAATTTTTTATTTTTTTGGCGCAGTAGTAAAAGAACAAGATGTCAAAAAGGAATTAAGGTGAGAACTTTTTCTTTTTTTTTTTTTTTTATAAGCGTTTCACCCCGAGCAAGGCATGTCACTGCCACTACTGCGCAGGGGGCTACATAGAGTGGAGAAAGGATGATTAAATATAGGAAATGTCAGAGGGTGGGTGATAGGCGCGTAGGGTTACCGAAAATGGTTAAATATAGGAAATGTCAGAGGGTGGGTGATAGGCGGATAAGGATACCGAGAATGAGGGTTGGGTAGATGAGAGTGTTCCTAGAATAATTGGGAGTTAGGGTGATAGGAGGTGTCTATTGATCCTACATTTAAACACCTGGAGATTGTAGCTGTCGGGAAAACAGACTTGTGGAAGGGAGTTCCACAGGCGGAAAGCGCAAGAAAAGAAGCTGTTGTAGTAGAATTTACGGTTACATCTTATCTGTTTAACTGTAAAAGGGTGGGACCTAGTTGCTAATCTAGTATCTCGTGTAAATTCGTGCTTAGGCGGCACCAGTGATCTAAGTTCATCGGAGCAGAAGCCATGAAAGTTCTTGTAGAAGAGGCACAGGGAAGCCACATCACGCCGTTGAGAGAGTGGTTGCAGCCGGTCTGCCAAGTCAGTATCAACCACGTTACAGATCCTCCTTTGTATTTTGTCAAGAAGCCCTGACCGATAAAATCATAAAAATGTAAGACGAGATTAGATTTCGGCATCACTTAATATTTTTTATTTATTTTTTGTTAGGGAATCGTTTAAATAATTTTATTTATTTATTTATTGGTGGAGGGTAGGTCAGCGTTCACACTAAAACGATAAAAATCATGTCTTTTTCGCTCTCATGAAGATAGAAGCAAATAGAAACTAAATTGCTATAACAAGCCTAAGCTTTCTTCAGACAACTAAACACTTTCCTCGGATAGTCGATACTGTTACCAAGACGTTCTATTCTAAAATATTTTTCAAGTGTATTTTTATAGCATTATGTTAGAGTAACAATATTTTAAAATTCCTTCAGAATATTTTCGAAAACAATTTTCCTTTAATTCGGAAGCAGAAATGAAACCGTTTCGGATTTTTAGCAATATTCCAGATTTCGTTATATTTTTAAAGACATTTTGTCTAACTAGAAAATACATGTTTTACATAATGCCGTCTGTAAAGCACACAGAAACATTTGCAATGACATTGATAGTCTGTCGTTTAAATGAGTTGTTGTCTGGACTTTGACTTTGGCAATGTAAATATATTCGACCACTGGATGTACACTTACAAAATAGAATTTAAATCACACTTGATGAAAATGAGGGAAAGTGAAGAGTATTATGTCGTATTTATTTTCTTACTAGAATACAAATGGTGTTTGATAATAAAATTCAACATTTTGCAGCAACAAAAGAATCGTGTAGGCTCTTTTAAATCAGCTGACTCTGAAATCACTAAGACGCAAAAGATTACTGGGTGTAAGAAAATAATGAGGAAAAAGAAACGTTATTAAAGAGAAAGAAGTAAAAAACGGAATAAGACAGAAGATAGCAAAAAAAAAGGGGACGAGAGGGATTTAAGTCTCAACTTCCTGGCAGGGATGAAAGCTTTGATGCCAGCCTTAACCCAAGAGGAGACCTCAGCCGCGCAGTTTTTCAACGGGAAGACTAAAAACTTTGTTCCAAGGGACATCACACAGGAAATCGCGAAATGATTTCCAATCAGCTCTTTGGTAGCAGTAAGATATTCTGCTGGTTCTTGGGTGGAGTGGGAGTGGAAGGAAATACTAACAGAAACTACCGCATGGTCAGAGTTTCCGAGAGGGCAGAGTTGCTTGACATTGCAATAGTCAGGAATGGAAGTAAAGCAGATATCTAGTAGTGAGTCGTGTCCATTAGGGTTATTAGAGAAACGCACGTAAGGGACTGAGTGATTGAAAAAGATCTGTGTCGGAGTTCTCCAGCCACTTGGCGTGGTGGGTGTTAAAATCGCCAAACAAAATTATTTTCCTATTAGAATACAAATGGTGTTTGATAATAAAATTTTACAGCAGCAAAAGGATCGTGTAGACTCATTTAAATCAGTTCATCTTAAAATTACTAAGACTCAAAGGGTTATTGAGTGTAAGAGAATCATGAGGAAAAAGAAACCATATTAAAGAGAAAGAAGAAAAAACAGAACTTAATAAGACAGAAGATAGCAATTGACATTGCTTTTAAATTTTTGAAGGTCAATGTTGACTAGAAAACAAGCACGAGAGAAGAATCTGTTAACAAAAAATCTCTTGCAATTTTAACTGTAAAATGATGAGACCTAACTGTCAATCTAGTACTGTGCTAAAATTTGTACATTTGAGAAACGATAAGGCACAAGGAAGCTATTTTATGATGTTGGAAAAGTTAGTAAAATTGTTCCCATAGGTTTGTCCGGATTGTTTGTTTTCTTTTCTTTTTCGGGGCAAAATGTGGACAAACATAAATAGTCTGATAGTTAACTTTTTGATAAAGGACGAATCGTGTGTGTCGTATTGGAAGCCACGCAAAAATTGATAAAGCCTGAACATTTGTCTAAACAGATGAGATTCAACAGATGATCAAGTAATCCCTCTAACTTCAATCTCACCGAAAATCTTAGAGCAACGGTGAAGGAATCTGTTAAAATATCTTCTTGAACTCAAACCAAAAATCTTTGATGTGGATCACGATAAAATTAGAAATAAAAAATGTTCGAAAACTATTTTCGATCGCTTAAAACTTGAATGAATTTCACGAAGGTTTCTGGTTCGAAACAAAAATGCGTAGGGTGACCTATTTTCTTTTATGTACAATATTCCTTCACGACACGAATCATCATGATTCTCCACAACTTCCAGTTCACTGTAAATCTAAGCAATGTTTGAACTTTACCACCAGTCCTTATTCATGCTCTGATGCTCATTAACAAAACTCGTTAAGTAGCTTATTCGCTGATTCTCTTTCCTTCAGTATGATCTATAGTGGTTAGATTTCTAAGCCATCTCTCCTCGGCTGTCGTTCTGCTTATAAGTTATCATGTTCTCACTATTTTCCTTACAATTTCCTCGTATCTCACATGTTTTCTCCATGGTTTATTTGCACTAGTGAATAAAATCGCATCTCTATCGTTTCAAGCCTTTTCTTCACCTGGGAATAAATTGTCCTACATTCACCACTATATAGATGACTAGCAGTATAACCCGGCGTTGCTTGGGTGTAATGGAATCTTTAAAACTAATCCATGGTCCTGGAGCTCAGACTCTTTGGACGTTGGCACGAAAGACTAAAAAGCAATATTTGTTTCCAGTTAAAGCGAAACCGTAGACTGAAAGAAAAATGAATGGATGTAAGTCAAATTTTCATTTCCTGGTATCGATATCAAATAGGTTCTTTTCGTCGTAAACTGAATTTTGAAAGCTAAATAAGTCCTCTGAGTAAATAGTATCATGGCTGAGACTAAGAACTACAATAATACTAACTTAGAGCCAAATCCGAAGCAAAAGCTAAAATAAAAGGGCTGAAAAATACAGACATACAGGTAGATAAACAGACACACACACAAACATCTTGCCTTATATATATATATATATATATATATATATATATATATATATTATTGATTTTCTGTACTATTGTAAGAACTGCATCCTTGAAACTTCTGAATATCGTTTCTTATGTCTTTTTCTGTGAGTGTATCAAATTTGATAAAAATCGGACCACTCCTTCTATAACCCGATTTTCGATATTTATCGGGGGTACCTCGACACAAGACCTATCTAAGAACACTCGCAGACGCTTATAGTACAACAGTGTAAATTTTAAAGAAAATCGGTTCAGCCGTTTCGGAGTCTATAGCTAATGGACACACACATACACACACAGAGACAAAGTTCCATTTATAAATAAGTTTAGATTAAGTATTACAAAGCAGCTCAGCATTATTTTATTTGTTTCTAATGATATATTCGATGGACATTTTTTACCATTCATTTTGCCTTCGGAATTCTGTGCCACATTTTCTGTCATCTATCATTTGTGTGTTGTCTCCCTTTTAATCCATTTCCCTTTGCAGCTTTCAATATTATTGCTATAATTTCTACAGATACTGTAGAAGAGGTTAAGCACTTGAGGAAACCTCTCTCCAATAAAAAAAAATTGCCCTGCCCAGAGAGTGGCTACTGAGAAGTGATGTTCCCATGACTAGACTTGACAGCGTCAAGTCAATAAAAGTAAAAGAATCTATGTAGATACTAAAGCTAAGTTTAAATTGGTATAATAATACAAGTGTGTGACACCTACTGATGATCGAACTCACTATAGTGTCGAAATGTATTAAGATTAATATAAACTGACACAAAGACTCGTCAATAATGACAAAACGTCATTTAAGGAATTCGAAGATTATTCCATCACGTATAAACAAACAAACAAACCAACATGGCGACTGTAGCGTTGCAACTCAGAGGAGACGTCAGTTTCGATTTCAGAGGCGGCACTTTCTATTAAAACTATTGTATATTAAAATATAACTTTTCGGTCAGCTCGTTGCCCACGAAATAAAAGCATGAACCGAAATTGTAGCAGTAAGCAAATTTGATTCTGGATATAACCTTCTGCTGAAGACGAACGAGGCAGACGATCTAATCGATGGGCGAGCACCTTCTTTTTCGAGTCGCGGCAAGTGGTCCGCTGATTTCGGCTGCTAGTGGCCATTGTCTTATTGAGTACAAATATTGTTTGTCCGGTTATCTGTTATCTAAAAAAGTAATTCAACAAATCTTCAGATTATAGCATCACTGAGTGACCAATTTTGTCGAGTTTGTTTGACATGGTTCTTTTGAGGTTCAAAATAGCTGATAATCATTCAGACATTAATTATCGAAACAATTTCTGTAACACCATTCAGATGTTTTTTTTTTATTTTTTCCTTTAAAGGCTGGCACTGGTATTGCTACAGTTAAAGAAAATATGTAACTATAGAATGAATTTGAATGAGGTCTACTTGTTAAATTTTGGAGTATAATTGGTGGAGAGATTTCGCGGTAGAACAGACTCAGAAGAAGAGATGCGATTTTAAGTTTCGGAGAAAACTTATCCGTTACTTTCGGTCTATTCTGCTGAGATAATATTTGTAGAATAAATGTATGTAAAAATTATTCTAAAAGCAGGTATAAAAAGAAACAATTAATGATGAAAGAAGCGCTTATGAATAATTAAAAACCATGGCAATGGTTCACGTAAGAATTTAGAATAATAGCATTCTCCTTATTATAATAAAAACCGCTATATGTATGTATATATATATATATATATATATATATATAGGTAGAAACTGTTTCTCTCTTTAATAGTGCAGATTTGTGCCGATTCGAAGTTTCATGAGGTCACCATCATGATATTCTCACTCGTCAGAGCTGTTTATAACAACTAAGCGCTAAACATCTTCCCAATTAAACAATATATATATATATAGTCATCCACAGACAGTCCTGTTTCGATATATCACAGCTCATCAGTACGGTTAGACATTCGATTGCTTTCAGCCAGGATTGGAAACCGACAGATTTGACATCAGTAGAAGATTCGGATTCTACCTCTAAGCTATCGCCGTACGCTGAAGGAAGGTAGATTTTAGCATGTAATATACACAATGTATACAAACACGAGTCGCTAAGAGTGTTCAATCCAATTCTGAACTAATATATATATATATACAAATGAATAAGGAACGAAGAAAATAATTGCAACGTTCAAAATATTAATTTAAAACAGTGCTCAATATAAAAATAGACCAATGAATATCTATTATTAATTATTACTTTAGAACATGTACAAATCACAAACTACTACAAAATTGTACATTTTGTTTCGACATTAAAAGAACAATGTCCCATCAGGTATTTACTATCTTTATTAACTACCTAATGAGACATTGTTCTCTCAATGTCGAAGCAAAATGTACACTTTTGTAGTAATTTGTAGTTTGTACATGTTCCAATTATATATATATATATATATATGGAATTGTATATATATATATATATATATATATATATATATGGATTGGAATATATATATATATATATATATATATATGGAATTGTATATATATATAATGGATTCTCCCGTCGCGTTCAACGTATGAGGGTCCAACCTTTCTCCAGCAAGACAACCACACAGAGATTTGTTTATAGTGGTGAAGGCATTGTGTAGTACCATCCACACTTTTTGGAACTGCTGATAACAAACAATCGGTGCAGAAATCTGCCACAGATCACATGAACAGCAGACCTCAATTATTTAACCCATAATTGGAGGGAACGGACGGATTAATACCTTTCCCAAGGGTACTAGTGCGCAAGTGAATGCAGTGTGCTTGACTGAAATTGGAACTCGGCTCACCGATTTCCCCCTCCAAGCCGACATCCACCGCACCCCAACGCACATCCGTGAATGCTAACAGCACCTAGTATTCCCAAGTGGTCACCCACCTAAGTACTGACCAGGCTCAACGTTGCT
This sequence comes from Ascarosepion bandense, assembly GCA_037127315.1. NCBI lineage: Eukaryota > Metazoa > Mollusca > Cephalopoda > Sepiida > Sepiidae > Ascarosepion > Ascarosepion bandense. Next base: position 4,464,963 of record JBBBDQ010001459.1, read on the forward strand.
TAACTTCGGTGATCGAGCGGGAACCGGTATGTCTACAAGCAATTTTGTTGGGTGGGGACCAATAATATAATTTATTTTTTTGTAAGAATAAATATGATATAAAACTAAATTGCAGTTCCTTATCAGTCATCTTCATGAAAAAAATTCATTCATATATATATATATATATATATATATATATATATATATATATATATATATATATATATATATATATATATATATATATAAAACGTAAGTTATGCTGCATTAATAAGGTAAAAGTATTCTGTTATAGACCATGTGTAAATATAAGCAGTGTGTGTGTGTGTGTGTGTGTGTGGAGTGTGAGGAGTGTCGACACACACACAAACATTTATATATATCTACATAAGTATGTGAATTGTGTAAACCTATAACATGCACTTGATGAATGCGTAGTGCATGAAACTTTAAGTCTTGCCACTGTCGTAGAATAATCTGTATATTTATTCATATATATATATATATACATATAAACCAATCCATGCATTCATTTAAAAGTAATAATAATATCCTCCTTGTTAATGGCTAAAAGTATAGCCGAAAACGAACGGACATGTCAAACATTTAGACAATTTCTGCATAATTTATGCCCAGAAAAGAAAAAAATTATAAGAATACGAGAAAAAATAAATTAAAACATTAACCGCAGTACCTTGTCAGCTGTTTTTAATCACACTGATATGTGTGTGTGTGGGGGGGGGGTGTCTGCGCGCGCACGCGCAGATGTGTATAAATATATCGTGTATGTGTGCATGTGTGTATAAATATATCTGTGTGTGTGTGTGTGTGTGTGTGTGTGTGTGTGTGTGTGTGTGTGTGTGTGTGTGTGTGTGTGTGTGTGGTACTAGTTGCTGGTGATTAAAAACAGTTGTTGAGAACCTGTCTACCATTTCCATACAAAGTTTTAAAATATTTTGATATACTAGCAAAAATGTCAAGTACTTTGAAGACATGTTCTGATATATTTGCCACGTATTGCTAGCAAATCAGTCAGCTTGAACTTGGTTCGGTAAAGTGACTTATCATTTATCTGCACCCGTCATCTTGGCCGGAATAATAACTTTGCTCTTGTGTTCCTGTTCACTTGGTCTCTTTTTTATTTCTTCTTAGATCTGAGCGATTTGAACAGGAAAAAAAAACTGCCTCCATGCTTTCTTTTGCGTTCCGTTTCTCGCTGATTTTTACTCATATTGTTCTTTTTTTGTTTTAACATTGTTTCTTTTTTTTTTGTTTTCACGACTTCATATTTTATTTTCTTACTTTTCTTTTCTTTTTAGATCTTGTGTCTAATTTTCTTTAATGCAGTCAGATGACTTTGATATTCGAAAAGGATTTCTGAACAGTAAAAAAAAAATGTTTTAAAAAGTCATTGCTTCTAAAGTAAACTTTCTGCGCTTGTTTTATTTCCGACAACTTTGTCTAACTGTACTTTTTTTTTCATTTCGTTCTGTTTATCACGTTCTTTTTATTACTTTCTTTAAAATAATCCGTGATTGAAGTTGTTCACTGTAAGACCCAATCTGTCATAAGCAATCTCGCAATCAACTCCGAACATTTCCTCTTTTTTTTTCTCGTTATTTTTCCTTTTTTATCAAATTTTTCTTATGATTAGTTTTTTACTTGCTTTCTCCAGGTTTTTAAAACTTTTCGAGGAACGACTCTGTCGTTTCTCGAAAAAAAAAAAGATAAAACTAAAAAATAAAATATAAAATACTTCGAATACTTGTTTTATATTTTTAAAGATGTTTTTTTAACCTTTCTTTTTTCTTTCTCTTTTCAGGAAATTTATTATATTCTTTTCACACTATCTCTTTTCTTTTCTTTTTCTTAATTTCAAATGTTTATTTTACAGACATTCATTGAAGGTGGGTAGAAAAAATGCATTTTGTTTAATATTTTCCTCGATTTGTATTTGATATGTGACCTTGTCTTATTTGCTGCAGGCCAGACATCTCACTTCAAGATCGATCCGGACACGGGGTGGATATCCGTGAAGAGTAGACTGGACAGAGACGAAGACACGTTAAGAAACACGGGAGGCGTCTACGCTATGACAGTCATGGTACTGTTGCAAAATTAAATTCAATTTGACTTCCTACCTGACTTCCTTCCATCTATTCTTTCATTTTTTTTATCTTTGCTCCTTCCTTCAACTACTTTCCCTCTTTCCCATTTACTCCGCGACACTTAATGACCTTTTCTTTTCTCTCTCTCTCACACACACACACACACACACACACACACGCATACGCACACACATACACAAAAATTGCATATCTAACGAAATAGGACCTACTTCCATAGTTGTGTAATGGATATCGGCTTCAGAATGTGAAATCGAAGAATCGAGTTCGAATTCCAGTTGAATTCACTTGATGCACAAATACCATTGGGACATGTACTAATCCATCTAGTTTCCCTCCGGCTATGGGTTGAATAACAACACGCATTTAGTTGCCAACTGGTCTACCGCAGAAAATAATGGCAACCTAGTGTAAGAAACTTTTCTGCCTA
>JBBBDQ010001459.1:4472500-4475000 GCA_037127315.1 Ascarosepion bandense
ATCTATGCAGATGGAACCACCAATTACTCCCGTCACAATATGAAATCTACCAGGACTGACAAAATAGACCTTGCTTCTTCTCTTTAAAAAGATCTCCAATCTGTGACGCGCTGGAATAAGAAATAGCTCGTAAATTGTAATGCTTCCAAAATGAAGCTGTTCTCCTTTAACCACTTTAAGGTGGTTTCCGACCTTCCGTTAATATAGATTATACTATCTCCTTGAAAGCAATACAGTGCGCATCGTTAGCCTCACTCTCACAGCCGATATCAAATGGAATGACTATACTGAACCAATAGCTACATATACTCTTTTTTTTTTAATCATATCACCCCGAGCAAGGCGGTAACGCCACTGATGTGCAGGGAGCTACGTAAGAATGAAAAGATTGGAAAAGAGAAAGCCGGAAACGACATCCTAAACAGAGAACAAAGGATGAGCCTCTTCACCTGTTCAATAGACATGGGTGGAGTGTGAACCGGGCGATAATTTAGTCTATCTACTCCAACTGAAAAAAAAAGAAAAAAGAAAAGAGCAAAAAGATTGGAAAAGAGAAATCCAGAAACCACATTCTAAACAGGGAACAAGGGATGAGCCTCTTCAGGAACAAGGGATGAGCTTCTTCAAAACTACTATGGTTGGGACGTTGTATCGATCCAGGAAGCTTTTCTCGTCAGAATTCATTTTTCACATTTATAAATCTACCATTTGCCCGTGCATTGAATAATATTGCCATATTTGGCTGGGTGCTCCTACTGTTTTATCTCGGGTTTCTCGACAAAATCCAAAAGAGGATGTATCTGGCATTTTGCCTTCAGCCACTTTCTTACCAACAAAATGTGGCTTCTCTTTATGTTTTCTACAAGTTTTTTCACGGTTTCTGCTCTGACGAGCTTCATTTTCTGGTGCTCTGCCACATGGCATTTACTCGTGAAACTAATATGGCAACTAGGTCCCACTCTTTTGCCGTCAAAATAGGCAAATGTAACCGCCACTTCTTCTCTAATAGTTTCTTTTCTCACACTTCCCATCTGTGGAACTCCCTACAGTCTGGCTGTTCGAGTCTAAGAACAAGTGAAGATTTCAATAATATATATAGAGAGAGAGAGCCAACGTTCCCTGAAGATCCGCATAGGTGAAACCTTGGTAGGTTTGTTGGCTCACTAGTTTTAATTTACTTATTCTACTCTGCTTAAGTATTGAGCGCTTTTTTGTTAGGTGATTACTCGTCTCGGGGTTTTTTTCTTTGGGCTACGTACTGGCTCGTTCAAAATCACTCTGGCTGATGTTCACGTGCTTAGCTCTTTCTTTTTTTACAAACATTTTTTCCTTCCACGTATATACGCGGAGGGTTTTTCGAAACGAGTATATTTATAAGTTTGTGTTTATATATATATATATATATATGTGTGTGTGTGTGTGTGTGTGTGTGTGTGTGTGTGTGTGTTCAATATCGGAGACTGTTGACTGTTTCCAGATATAAATAGTGTGGGCATAGAAATTAATACTTCTTAGTTATTTTCAGTTTAATGCTGCAAGCTTTCTTCAGACCAGACACTGTTTATTTGTATGTACGCAAATACACACAATATATATATATCTATATATATATATATATACACACAATATATATATCTATATATATATATATATATATACACACAATATATATATCTATATACACACAATATATATATCTATATATATATATATATATATATATATATATTATGTTATGTTATGTTATGTTATGGACTCTCCCGTCGATTTCGACGTATGAGCGTCTAACTCAGATTGCCACACAAAGAATTGTTTAAAATGGTGAAGGCTTGTGTAGCACCATACACATTTTGGGAACTTCTCATAACAAACAATCGGTGCAGAAATCTGCCACAGATCGCATGAACAACAGACCTCAGTTATTTAATCCATAACTGGAGGGAACAGACGGATTAATACCTTTCCTAAGGGTACCAGTGAGTAAGTGAATGCAGAGCGTTCGACTGGAATTGAAACTCGGCTCACCGCAACGCACATACGTCAATAACGTTTACAGCACTTGGCATTCCCAAGCAGTCACTCATCTACGTACTCAACAGACTCAACGTTGCTTAACTTCGGTGATCGAGCGAGAACCGGTGTATTCAACGTGATATGACCGTAAGAACAAATATATATAATGTGTGTGTGTGTGTGTGTGTGTGTGTGTGTGTGTGTGTGTGTGTGTGTGTTTATAATATAGTCAACATTGAAGTCAACACTCAGAGTCGACAAACTGTTTCATAAATCTTTATAAGAGCTTTTCAAGTTTTGTCTGTGTTGTTTGTTATAGTCTCTTAAGATCATGAGACCGTCGTCTCAATTGAGTTCTTTATCATTTCTAGCTAGTCTTTTTTCTTAGTTCGTGTAGTAAATATATGCCTATGATTTTGCAGGTCTCTGCACTGCCAAAACTAGAAAAGCAATTGTAAAGATTTTCAAAAATAAAGGAGTCGTTATA
>JBBBDQ010001459.1:4482500-4645000 GCA_037127315.1 Ascarosepion bandense
CTCATTGTAAAATAATTCTTACCGAACTAATGGAGATGGCGGGTAGAATTACATATAAAGTGTTCGTTCCTAGTTGAAATTTTTTCCTTTGTGGAATCATGCTGGATTAAGTAAATGATAACTGTTTACGTTTGCTTCACTAAAAATATGACTAAAAACTTAACCTCTCTCTCTCTCTTTCTCTTTCTCCTCTCACTCTCTCTCTCTCTCTCACTTTCTCCATTTCAGTTTTTCTCTTACTCTCACTCTCTCCTGTCAATCACTATATCTCTCTATTCTCTCTTTCCTCGCTCTTTCTCACTTTTTCTCAGTCTCACTCTCTCTCTCACTCTCTCTCTCACTCTCTTTCTCTCCCTCTCCCTCTCCCTCTCGCTCTCTCCCTTTTTTCTATTTTCTCTCTCTCAATCTCACTCTCACATCTCCCCTCTCTCTCTCTTTCTCTGTGTGTGTGTGTGTGTGTGTGTGTGTGTGTGTGTGTTTACAAAAGGAAAGCTTTAATGAGTTAATAGGTGATATTCGAATTGCCTGGATATTTGTTTTCTTTACCTCATCACCTAAAAAAAAGAAAGAAAGTTTTACTAATAGTATAAAAAAGGACTCAATCAACCTCGTGAGGTTTCCTCAATAAACTGAGGTTATAATCAGTTAGATGTTCGCATAAATCTTAAATGTTTTCGATTGGTTTTGTTGGTTGGTTTGTTCGTTACTTTTCTTGTTTTATTTTTCCGTTTTGTTTTTCTATTGTGGGGGATGTATTTGTTTTGCTTTTGGTTGTTTTTTCTTTTCTTTTTCATAATATACAAAAAAAACACACAGAAATACAATACCAAATAATAAGAAACAGGCTTCTATCAAAAATTGAAATCTTTAAATGAAACGAAACTCTAAAAACAGTTTTTGTCCCCTTATCTCTGTCTGTATGTCTGTCTGAATATTTCTCTCTCCTCTTTCTATATGTATCTCTATCACAATCCCTATATATCAGTGTATTTCTTTGTTTCCTTCCTTCTCAATAAAAATAAAAGTTAATGCAAAACGAAAAATGCAACTGAATTGAAAACAAATTTTGAATTAATTACTTTAAAAAAAAAACTACTTTCATGCAATGACTCGGATTTAATGCATTTAATTTCCCCTCCGCATTTGCTGTTTGGAAATCTAAAATAATTTCAAAATAATCTTCTTTCTTTTCCAATAAATGCCATTTTCAGTGAAGCAAACGACTGGCGAAGAGAGCCTCGGTTTGATTTTAATTATTTTTAACCGCCAGAAGAAAAGCAAATAAAAAATGATTTTAACTCAATAAACCGCAGCGTTAATTCCCAAAGGAGGTTCTTATCCATATTTATAAATATTTAAATATTAGTAATTGAATTAAAATTTCCGTAAAGTGTTTGAAGGATTGAAAGTGAGAAAGTATGTGAAAGCTGTATAAAGTAAACGCTTCCAGCCAACGGCAGCCGATGTTTATTCGTTAGTCTGGGTTGTTCAGGACATTATAAAACAATGCAAATTATTTCCCTTTGAGGTCACTCGGGCGCTTTCAATGCCCACTCTGCAAAGTAAAACAATATATCATGTGAGAAAAAGATAACTTTCATACAACACTGCTTTAAAAAATATACTTTCTTTTTATACATATGAAGTGTGTTTTTTTTTTATAATTTAATCTTCAGTCAATACAAGGCTCTAGAGCCAATCAAGGCAGGGGTTTATTACTAAAATGGCTATAATGAATGCAGTGTGGGATATGAATGAAAGTGAATGTTGTAGGGAGTTAAGATTATGAGAATACGGAGGAGAGATAACGATAAACTCTTGACTTGAAGAGGTTCAGATTGAAGTGTTTAGGGAAGTAACCACGCAGGAGTCTGTTCATCAACGTGGTAGTTGTTTGAAAACAGCTGAATATAACTTTTTTCTTATATTTGGAACACAGTGTAAATGAGGATGATTCAACTACGTTGAGTTAGCATGGCATATCTTTGCTGTAATGGCCTGAACCAGTGAGACTAAAATATAGGGCCTATTTGAAAATTTGCCTTGGAAATAGCAATGGAACAGTGACGATCTTCTTATTTTATGTGCCCTATCCTTTCAGGACGTAGGCGATCATGGCTTTCAACGACTCCCTATCCCTGGTGGCTATTAGCACGCTTTCTCCTGTTACACCACGCAACCACCGTTATGTCACCCACCTGCTAAGGCCCTTCAAATATGTTAGCCGCTGTTTCCCTCTATCTGGCCTGTTAGTATCAGGTTCTCCAAGCTTTCCTTCCTCATTGCATGTCCCAGGAACTTTATCTCTCTCTTCCTGAGATTCAGTATTAATTTCCTTTTCGTTTCCAAAACCTCATCATTGCTCACATGCTCGATCCATGATATCTGCAGCATCCTTCTGTAGTTGGGTTGCTAGTGGAGAATAAGTCTTCCCCAATAAGGATTTGTAAATGATTTTGACTTCTTATCAAGGCTGGAAATTGAAGATTCTGTAGTTCCAGCTCAGATATGACAGCATTACACAATTTTTCGTTTAATAACGCATAATTAAAGGAATCTTGTCCTTTTTGAAGAGTTAGAATGAGTCGTCCATTTTTCTAGTATCTTTCATCAATGGATATACATGTGTTCTGGCATTAACTTTAGTCCCAATAGATGTTAAAAGTATGGGAGCCTTAAATAGCGTGCAACAGTTCATCGCAACCTGTGGTCTGATTGGTGATGACGAAATTCCAGTAGTTTGGCTTTTGAGGAATTAAAAGTTAGAAGTCAGTTTCTCACTATTTTTTTCTTTTAATAATTTTATCCCAAGCAAGGCGGTACCGCCACAAGTGCGAAAAGGAGTTAAAGTAAAAGAAAAGATTGTGTTCAGGGTGTATTGAGAAAAGGATATAAGATGGACGGGATTCAAAAAGATTGAAGATCTCAATTGACATTACATTTACATTTTTAGGGGTTGTAGCTATCAGGGAAGCAAGTAAACGGAATTAAGTTCCAAAGGCGAGAAGTGCGAGAAAAGAAACTGTCGGAGTAGAAGTGGTGGTTACATTTAATTATTTCAACAGTGAAAAGGTGGGACCTAGATGACAAACTAGTAGCGCGCTTAAATTCATGTGGTCGGAGCGCCAGGGAAAAATGCTCATCTGAGCAGATACTATGAAAATATTTCTAGAAAAGGCAGAGGGAAGTCATCTCAAGTCGGTGAGAAAGGGATTGAAGTTGAGATGCCAAGTCAGGATCAATTACTTTGCAGATCTTTCTTTAGGTTTTATCGAGAACCTCGAGATGAATAGTAGAAGCACCAGAGCAAATATTGAGTTTCTAGAGCAATGAGAGATCTGTTGCAAGACTGAACGATCTTTCTGTTAAACTTGAGTCTATAGAAAAATATTAATCTATTTAATATTTTAGTCTATAGTAAACATTAAACTGTATGAACTCTTGCAGACTCTTGTAGAGACAACCAATGTGTTCTAATAGACTCAAGTAGTAACCAGTATCAATGTTTCCATATAAACTAAAATTTTAATGTTTACTATAAAGTAAAATATAAAACAGACCAATATTTATCTATAGCCTCAAGCATAACAGAAAGATTCGTGAGTCAGCTGATCTTTATGTCAAAGCTTACCAAGTAACTATATTATACTAGTTTACCGCCTACCGTAAAAAGTACGGAATATTTTGCTAAGTCTTTACTGTTATGTCCTTATTATTTAAATATATGACGCTATTATTTTATTGTACTCGTCTGCACACGGATGTGTCGACCACTACCGATTACTCTTTTGTTTTTGTTTTTGGTCCTTCTAGATTTCACGGTAATAAACCCCTTCTTTGTATTATGTATTTATTTATTTTTTAATCATCTCACTAAAAGTAAGGCAATAATGCTGCTAAGACGCAGGGGAGTAAAAAAAAATGAGACGACTTTAGTGAAGATAAAGGGCAAGAAGACAGAAGATGGCGATGGATGCTGCATTTAAATTTATGAAGATCGTAGGTGACAAAAAAGAAGAAGAAGAAGAAGAATGCCTTCGTTTTGGAGGCATTAAAATTTAAAGCCATTTCATCCCCCCCCCCCATTCAATCACAGATTGGAGGTCCTTTTGAACTGCAGTAGCATGTATGTATGTATGTATGTATGTATGTATGTATGAAGAATAAAGAAACTGACATTAAAAAAAAGACAAAATTATTTGATAATGGCTAAGGATAGCTGAAATTACTCAGAGATGTTTTTACTCGTTTCACCCCAAGCAAGGCGGTACCGCCACTGGTGCGCAGGGAGCTACATAAGAGACGAGTGCAAGTTTAGGCAAGAGGAGAGCGAAGTAAAAGACGAACCAATTACAAGGGGTGTCGGGGAAAGGGACAAGAGAAGGATGAGAATACCGGTGTGAAGACAGTTGTAAGGGTAGAGTGAGAAAGGAAAAGAAGAAGATACACGAGGTGATGGGGAAAGGACAAGAAAAGGACTGGGGTCAAGTGCACAAGAGATGGGAATTGACGTTGAATTTAAATTATTGGAGATTAAAAATGGTATATCTAAATATGTACCAGGAACCAAGAAAATGATCCGAAAAATAGAAAAAATAAATAAAAAGTTTTTAATAAAGAACTTATATTTGTCTTTGAACAAATGTGTGTGTGTGTGTGTGTGTGTGTGTGTGTGTGTGTGTGTGTGTGTGTGTGTGTGTGTGTGTGTGATTCGATTTGTTATTTGTTTTAACGTTATTTTTAATTGATACTCATACTTGAGTATATGCCCTGTTTTTATTTATTAAACTGTATATTCATTTATTTTCATCAACCGGCCTGCTATTTTTTCCAAGCGCCTATATCTTCGCACATATACATCTAGATACATTCTATTCCGAATCTGTCAGGTACACTGTTTCCACAACAATCTTATTGGCATCAAGTTGATCTACCCATCTCCGCTCAGCACCTTAAGAACGAGAGACGTTAGAGCAGAAACGACAATGGCGGATCAATATTAAAATAACAATCAATGCGTGGATCTTGGCTTAAGCATCAGCCCTTTTCAAACGTTTTCGAACAACTCTCTCTCTCTCTCTCTCTCTCTCTCTCTCTCTCTCTCTCTCTCTCTCTCTCCATCGACACATTTCACGCTCTCCAGGTCATTGTACCAAACTAGCACATTAAATATTGGTTATTGGTTTTGTCTCGTAAACTTCGAGATCAAAATAATGACTTTGTACTCATAAACCGACAATAGATCAGGACATCAATTCATGGAATATCTGACTGTCTCATGCGGATCAATGATCTAGTTCAATAAATGAGTTTGAGCGTACATGATGGATATTGGGAGGGATTATTTTGGAGCTTCTAAAATCATAGGAAGATAAAATAAAATTATATATTTAAGCACATGTCTATTTCTATATAATTATGTTCAAACTACAAATTGTATTTCTCGATCACCGAAGTTGAGCCTGGTCAGTACTTAGATGGGTGACCGCTTGGGAATACCAGGTGCTGTAAGCGTTTAGTAATGGATGTGCGTTGTAGTGCAGTGGATATCGGCTCGGAAAGAGAAATCGGTGAGCCGAGTTCGAATTCCCGTTGAATACCCTGCATTCACTTAAGCACTGGTACCCTTGGGAAAGGTATTAATTCCTCCCTTGCCTCCAGTTATAGGTTAGATAACAAGGGTGGGACTTGGGGACCCTGCCCTTAAAAATAAATCCCAATGAATCTTGATACTCGAAAAAAAAAAAGTATTACAACACACAAAAAACAAAAATAAAATATTGAATGAAAAAGGTAGGACCAGCAATCATCATAATTTATCCATCACACCGAGATGGTGTATAGGGCAGCAACTTTTTGTTGCTGTAACAAACTGTTTTTTACGGGGCAAGGGTGTTAGCCCTGACCCAACCCCCAAACCTGAAGGACCGGTGGACCATTCTTGGTCCTTACGTTTACAGCACCTGGTATACCCAAATGGTCACACATTTAAGTACCGACCGGGCTCGATGTTGCTTAACTTCGGTGATCGGACGGGAACCGGTGCATTACCAGCAATAAATAAATAAAATTTAGTTGGCAATAAATGACCCGCCGATATTGATATGCCATAAAACAAAACAACCAGCCAACAAATTGTGTTTACATAGATATATAAATTCATTCAATGAGTGCTGTAACAACAACAATGATACCTCCGACAAAGCATTAGATTATGACTTTGGGGTTTATTATGGTTTTGGGACCACCGTACCGTTATCAGTAACCCAGAGCCCCTAACATTACTAGCAAACACTGATGAATCTCCGTCATCTTCCAGGAGCATCAAGTGTAATCTCTGTTTCTGATATCAATCCATCAGTTAAAATCTTTACAGCCACACTAACTCCACTAACACGATTCTGCCCCTTTTCCTTCGTATTCCAAATATCAGAAGACATTCAGTTATTCCTAAAGAACCTGACGCTTTGTGGAACGGAATTCCCCGTGGTTACTTCCTGGAACACTTCAATCTTAATCTCTTCAAGTCAAGGGTCAATCATTACCTATCCTCCATATTCTCATTTCCACTCCCTACAGTTGTAACTTTTATTCAAATCACACACTTCATTCGTTATAACCGGTTTAATAATCACCCTCTAACTTGCCTGGGTCTACAGCCTTCTATTGGGTGAATATTAGTATATATAAAATGACGCTTCATATATAAAAAAAAAAGGCGCTTCACATAATGCTAATATATACACATATATAAAAATTACGGGAATGACACTCATGCAGCGGACAACAAAGTCATTAGTTCTATCCGAAATATTCTCTATTATATTAAAGACCGTTATATATATATATATATATATATATATATATATATATATATATATATATACAAGGGTCTTTAATATAAGGAATCAACTCGCTACTTTGAACGATTTGTCCAAAATGCTAGCAAGTTCTCTACGGCAGGATTGTTATAGTAGTGTCATTTAATGATATAAATTAGTATCATCGGTTCAAAACAGTTTGACGTTTTACGAGCCTTTAATATCAAGACGATGTGCTTTGTGATGCAGTGGATATCGGCTTCGAACACGAAATCGTGGGGCCGAGTTCAAATTCCAGTAGAATTTCTTTGCATTTACTTACGCGCAAATACCCTTGGGAAAGGTATTAATCCGTCTCTTCCCTCCAGTTATGGGTTAAATAACAGGACAGATTGGTTACTATATCCTTGGCTGGCAACCAGTCTACCGCAATGGCAACCTACTGCGGGATAATCTTCTGCCTAGTCAGTCATGTCTCTTTCGAGATATGATCGCCCAAGCGTGTATCACGTATGGCACTTAACTAACTGAATATTTGACTGACTGAATATCAAGAAACGTCCTTTTAAAAATATCTTCTTTACTTGTATTGTTACAATTGTCATATTAGCGCGTATTTATTTATTTATTTATTTATTTATTTATTTTGCATAAGTGCGTATTTTTTTTATTTTTTAATAAAAGCAAAATGCAGTACAGGCGCAATAATGAAGGTGGTGCAGTTGATAGAGAAGACACTGCGACTAATCAAACGTGTAAAAGTATTTTACAATGTTTCCTGCTAGAGACCTTTCGCTAAACATCGCTTCACGTTTGGGCAAAACAGTTAAGGTCGAGACCTGTGAAACGAAGACCTTACGAAAGACAAATCAATATTTGACAGCGCAGCCAAATAAGCAAAATAAAATCAAAGCAAACGTTTAAAATCATTTAAATTCAAGTCATAACTATTTGCTTTCATGTGTGGTTTCGAAACAAGTTTTTAAAAAATCCAACTGATTCTCATTTAAATGTTCCGTTTTTAAGACAAATTGTGAAAGGCGATGGAAATATATAATTTAGAACAGTAGGGAATTTCAGTGTTTCAGGCGAGTATTTTTAACTTTTTCTTGGTTTGTACTGACAAAATCTGTAGCCCATCATGAGTTTAAAAACTCTATAAAACAAAATCCATGTAAATGCATACGTACTCATATGGAAAAGAAAGAAAATATATAATTTTTAATAATACTTGCATATTTTTTGCATGCACCTTTTGAGTCGAATAATCTTTGAAAGGTGGTAAATGCCATTCTGACATCTGGTGAAACGTGTGTATTGGGCAAAAGAGGTTGTACATCACTGATTCGCAACAATATGAAACGCAAGTGATCGCAAGCAATTGAAATGAATCTCCACTAACTGTCCCAAAGACAGGTTTTAATCTTTGAAAAAGTGATGTGTATAGACAAATAGATTAAAAGAAGTCCTCGGACATAAGCTCCTACCAGAGAAGTAAGTGACTGATTCGAACAAGTACCGCTCTCAGAACAAAAGTAAAAATAATGAAAAACTGAAGTAATTTTAATAAAACTGATGTAATGAATAGGTAATGAATATGTATACACCTTGGTTCCCCCTCACTAGAATGTGATTGGCTGGTGTCATTCATAAATGTAGACTAAGGTGAGGTCTTCCACTAGAGATCTTCCACTAGAGGTCAACGACTTTTTACTACGCCTACGTCTCAGGATACTGCATATCTTCCCGGTTACATTTGCCTAAACCACTTAACTACCTCGAATGATATATAGATATATATATATATATATATATATATATATATATGAAATGATTTGTTTGAACATTATTTTTTATCGATATTTAAGTAGATATTCTGTTTTTCATTAAACAGTATTATATATTTATATCTACTGGCCTGATTATTTACGATAAATTTATCATTTCAAATTGTCGGTTGTTTATAACCAAGTTTCGTTAAAATTTCCGTAATATATATATATATATATATATATATATATATATATATATATATATATATATATATATTCCTTCCCGGGACATATCAAAAATATAACATAAAGTGTGTAATATCTAATGAAGATGATGTTAAACCGCGTAAAGAGACAGTTTTTACAAATATCCATCCATTGTCTGTACAGTTTTATAAACGAATATAGTTTCGAGTTGAATTATTATTTGCTTTTCTTAATCATGACTTGTCTTTTCTATATTTCCAGGGTGCAAACAGCCATTTTGTTCTGACAATAGAAAAAGATGGCAGAGAATTTTTCGATGTCACTCCTTTGCCGCAAGAAGTGTTTGGTGAAGCCACCGTTATCCTCCGAGTAAATAATTCAGAAATGCTTGACTATGAAACAACAAAAGAGATAGAATTTCAAGTAAGTTTAATTGATGAATATTTAAGAGTCTTTGTTTGTAGCAAAAACAATAGTTGCTGTCACATTAAACAATTCTTTTCATAAAATTAGTTGTTAGTTTCTGTTTTATGGCATATCAACCTCGACGGGTAATTTATTGCCAACTAAATTTTATTTGTTTCTTGCTGGTAATACCTTTTTCTTTCAACAATTTATTGTTGTTTTTATACGTTTTGTGTCTATTAATACTTTTTTCTTTTCGAGTATCAATATTCATTGGGACTTGTTTTTTAAGGGCAGGGTCCCCAAGTCCTACCCTTGTTATTTAACCTATAACTAGATGGAAGGGACGGATTAATACCTTTCCCAAGGGTACCAGTGCTTAAGTGAATGCAGAGTATTCAACTGGAATTGAAACTCGGCTCACCGATTTCTCTTTCCGAGTTGATATCCACTGAACCACAACGCACATCCGTCACTAAACCCTTACAGCACCTGGTATTCCCAAGCGGTCACCCATCTAAGTACTGACCAGGCTCAACGTTGCTTAACTTCGGTGATCGAGCGAGAACCGGTGTATTCAACGTGATATGACCGTAAGCCCATAAAATTTGTGACGGCTGAGATGAAAAGAAAAATGCCCACCCCTAAAAACACCGGTTATATATTTCTACAGATTTTGATGTACTTTGTGGTGAAGCGAATATGCGTTGTGGTGCAGTGGATAACGGCTCGGAAATCGGAGAGCCAAGTTCGAATTCCAGTTGAATACGTTGCATTGACTTACGTGCAAATACCATTGGGAAATGTATTAATTCATCTCTTCCCTCCAGCTATGGGTTAAACAACAGGACAAGCTAGGTTCTATAGCCTTCGTTAACAACTAGTCAGTCATGTCTCTTTCGAGACATGGTCACCCTAGCGTGTATCACGTATGGCACTTAACTGAATTCCTTCTTTAGTTTGCAGAACTCATTCTGGTTTATTCGTGTGCTTCAACGGCAAAACAAGACGGCTGCGACTAGAAGTTGGAAATGGGGAAAGCGAAAAAATCATCAAAAGGTCTTTCCTTCTTGTAGCGCTCTCCGGGTTGAAATGGCTAGTAGGCAAAACGGTTCCTTTTTTATGCAGCTTGAACTCCTTGTCATAACTCACAGTTCCCAGACAAAAATATTTTAGATTGATTGGAAATAGCTCAGAGCTTTAAGCTGTTATGCCAAATTAAAGGATCATTCTTGCAATCTCACTTTGTTTAGGAATAATCACCATGCATCATCACAAATCTATCTAAATCTATCTAAACTTATTTGAAACTTTGTCTCTGTGTGTGTATGTGTCTGTGTCTGTGTGTCCGTTACCTAGAGACTCCGAAACGGCTGAACCGATTTACTTGTACTATAAGTGTCTGCGAGTGTTCTTAGCTAGGTTTTGTGTCGAGGTACCCCCGATAAATATCGAAAATCGATAATCGAAAAATTCGGCTTATAGAAGGAGTGGTCCGATTTTAATCAAATTTGATACACTCATAGACAAAGGCATAAGAAACGATATTCAGAAGTTTCAAGGTTGCAGTTCTTACAATAGCGCAGAAAATCGAGAATATATATATATATATATAAAAAGCAAGATGTGTGTGTGTGTGTGTGTGTGTGTGTGTGTGTGTGTGTGTCTGTTTATTTGTCTGTATGTCCTTTATACAAATCCACAATTTTTATCCGATTCTCACCAGACTTCACACAAATATTCAGCTGAGTCTGAGCTCCAGGACCATGGATTAGTTTTAAAGCTTTCATTACACCCGAGCAACGCCGGGCTATACTGCTAGTTGTATACATATGTAAATAAATATGTTGAATACATGATAATTTTGTTGAATACATGTGTTTGGTTATACTCTAAGTTAATATTCCAACAGCCATGAGTCACAATTTTCTTCTTGCAAAAAATAAAGTATAACATACTTCAAATTTTGGGTACAGAAAATTATCTAATAAACATATAAGCATCAAATTATACTTATAGACTTATACTTTTACTGTTTGGTGTAAGTATAATGAGCCTTTGTTTTATACTTTATGTCTATTATAGTTCAAATTCCAGTCGAGTTGCATTCACTTACGTACAAATACCCTTCATAAAGATATGAATAATCTCTTCTCCCCTCGATATATGAGTAAACAGCAGAGCAGACTAGGTCCCATGCCCTTGTTTGGCAACCGGTCTAGGAGAAGGACAACTCTAAATTCAAAAACTCCAACTACGGTTGAAATAGTCTCACTAAGCTGCATTTTGTCAAGTGTGGTGAGTACGGTTCAGCCAATCAGTTAATTGCCATACGTGATACATGCTTGTGCGATCATGTCGCTTTCGATCCATGACTAGACAGAAGATTTTCCCGCAGTAGGTTGCCATTTCTTTCTGCGGTAGACTAGTTACCAACCAGGGTTATAGAACCCAATCTGTCTTACTATTCAGCCCATAGCTGGAGGTAGAAGAGATAGGTTAATATCTTTTCCAGGGATACTCGTGGGACGAATTCAATCGGAATTCGAACACGGTTCTCCGATTTCTCATTCTGAGCCGATATCCATTACACAACGCACATCCTTACACTACAAATGGCTAAACCTCTTTAAAAAATTGTCAGTCAAGGAGGATTTCCTCTACGAATTGAGAAAGTCTCGGATATGGATCTGCTCCAATGCGCTTTCATCCTTGCTATCTTTATTTCGTATATAACATCCTATCTCTGGAATTTAAAATATGTTAGAAAGCTTGCCAAGTATGTCTTAATACTTTTTACTTGTCACCAGATTCCCAAATATCATTTAACATAGAAACCATTATTTCAAATTACACTTTCTGTAAATATGTAGCTTTATGTCAGGTCAATCTATAAGTCTTACTGGTACCATGTAAATTAGTAGTTCATGTTGCATATTTGGGCTAAACCGATTACTCCACCAAATAATTTTTTATAAGAAGGGTAGGTAGAAACCCAGCTGGATTAAAAATAAAATCTGTCAAATGAAATTTCTTGCAAGGTCAATGGCCATCCAGTGCAAAGAAGTAGACTGGGATCTATAGCTATGGGTGCAACCAGTATGGTGATGACAGCATCACCAAGTGTAGGGCTTTCCAGATTGGTCAGGATTAAGGGTTCCCTTCGATGAAAATCAACAGGTATGTGTCTGTGATCAAGACGTACTTAAAAGTTGGTTGACACCGGTTTGCCTAAAGAGGGATTGACTCCGCTAGATTAGCTTGTCTAAAACATCAAATCAGATATGTGAATGGAATTGTTCGGGTTTTCAGCTACGCAGCGTTCCTACGACCACACCCGGTCATGGAAATGAGGAAGAGGATAATGAAATACATAACTAATATGTCTTCCCTTAAAAGTTATATATATATATATATATATATATATAATGAATTGTTTGAACATTATTTTTTTATTGATACTCGTATTTAAGTAGATATTCTGTTTTTAATGAAACAGTATTATATATTTATTTCTACCAGCCTGGTTATTTACGATAAATTTTTATTACGAAAATGTGTGCCATTCGGCAGTATTCGAACCTGCGACCCCTATCTATATGGCACACATTTTAGTAATAAAAATTTATCGTAAATAACCAGGCCGGTAGAAATAAATATATGATACTGTTTCATTAAAAACAGAATATCTACTTAAATACGAGTATCGATAAAAAATAAAAAATAATGTTCAAACAATTCATTTCAAATTGTCGGTTGCTTATAACCAAGTTTCGTTAAAATTCGTTGATTTCCGTATATATATATATATATATAAAACTTCTTGCATGCAGAAAGTTTGATCTTCAAAAATTTACATCCCACTCGTTATTTTCTGTCTTTTTAATATCTGTTCTTTTATTTTTCTCTCTCCTTAATAATATTTTATTTTTCATATTCTCTTGGTCCTGGGCATGACGGTAAACCGCATCCGGCAACAAGGCCTCTGATTGGGAGGTTGTGAAGAGCATGGAACCACCTCTTAATTACTGTTGTTCCCAGGTCCACCCTGACCCGGAGTGGTAGCACCTGTTAGGGTCCCAGCCATGGGCAAATATTTAACCTCCAAACTAAGGTTAAAACACTATGAAAGTACAAAAATACAGTTTTATAGAAATATATACATAAAAATAGACTTTTATAGAAAAATATACATTTTTGAAAGAAAAATATTACCAACAATACTTTTTTGAAGAAAAGATTATTACCATAAGACATTTTTTAATACAAAACTAGAAGACATTTTCAGTTTTCTAAAATAAAAAAGAATAAAAACAAAACATTTTCATTAAAATCTGACTAAATCAACCTTCTCACTATAACCGAACATTAAAGAAATAACTTAAAACCCCACCTATTTTGGCATTGAATAATCCACAGAGGTTGATATGCCGTTAAACAAAACTCAAACAAACATATTCTCTTACAGTCCGTGACACCCTCCTTGCGTATTAGTAGCTTTATTCCCTTACTTGGGAGGAAATGATTTCAAAAGATCTATCCTTGCTTTAACTCTCAAAATATTTTAACATAGATGTTTTTGGTAATAAACAGCTGCTGCCACATAATTATCGATAAGTTCCCATATATATTTACTGAAACAAAAATTGAAAAGGAACCAGAAATTGTGGAAAAATATCCAGACCGCCATATTTTATTGACATTACAACTTTTTTTCAAGATTATGTTTAATACTTTTATTTTTCTGTCAAGTACAAATACACACACGAATAGATACAAATCTTGTATGAAGTGTTGCAGTTTCTGCATTTCTTATTTTTTCTTTAAAAAAATAAGTTCTCTCAATTTCCTAATCAAGAACTAATGCTTTTTAATCATCACTATCAAGAGGCAAACTAAGAACCCGAGAGAAAATAGTTACTCTTAATCCAGTTACATCCAAAAAAAGTCCTCAGTTTTGTTTTTGCTTTTTTTTGTTGTTGTTGTTTTTTATCCTGCTGTTTTGCTTGATGATGTCAGATAACAGTGTCAATTTTTTTAACAGTAATTCTTTCTAAATTCGATCAATTTTGCTTTTTTTATCTTACTTTTATTTTAAAAAGTAACGTAAATAACACAACCTATAATTTTATTTTCTTCAATAGCTGTTATTTATTTATTCATTTACTCGCCAGGTCGTGGCCAGAGAAGTTGATACCCCTGAAAAACGGTCCAGTTCGGCCACCGTTCTTTTACAAATTCAGGATATGAATGACAATGCACCAGCATTTAGGAGTGACAGTTACGACCTCCATGTAAAGGAAAATGCTCGTATTGGGACTGTTATTTCACAAATTACGGTAAGTTTACTATGTCAGCTGCATTTAAATGACTACCTACTTCTGGATTTGGCTCAGTTGCTATGACATTGAACGGTCTGTCTGGAAAGTATTCAACCATTTTACATATAGTTACTGTGCATGCGTGAAAAAGTTAGAGGCTATTGCTTGAGTTTGCGTATTATGTGATCGTTGCATTCACAGTGAATATCAAATTTAGTTTGAAACTTTGACATTCGTTTGCGGAATCTATTCGTATGATTAAGAAGGATTTAAGGGATGATTCCGTAAGCGAAGCCGAAATAAATGTTTGACATTTACGCGTCAAACTTGGGTGGGAATCCGTTGAAAGCGATGTACTTACCTGAAGGCGTTCAACAAGCAGAATATTCGAAAATATTGCCAAGTAGAGTTTGTTATAGTGAAAACTGTCTTTAGAAATAGTCGAAACCGACTACATTTTTGCATTTCTAGCTAAACTTACAGCAAACAGAGTTGACATGTAACTAGTAAATTAACACAAATCTAATGAACGATTTCTTCTAACACTTATTTAACTTTATTCGGCAAACATAAAAAGCCAGTTTGTTATGACCCACGTCATTCACCGGTGGTTGCTTAAATCCTATATTCCTTAAATCGAGGGACGTTAAATCAAGATTATTATGGTATTTTGATTTTAAGCATTATTTTAAGAAGTTATCCATTCTCTATCAAAAGTAACATCTAGATATTTTATTGCTAGTGCTCAAGGCAAGGCAAGTATTGTGTCCGCTAACCTAAATATTTCTTTTCATCAGTCTAATATAGAGACCCTACCAAGCACATATTTTAAGTAGTTACTGGTGTAACTAAAGTAAAATATATTTAATATCAGTATTCTAAATGTATTACTGGATACGCTGTCGAGTGGTTAGAACACTAGCTTTTCAATCCCAAGACTAGGATTTGAACCTTACCATAGTCGATTTGTCAAAGAGGTAGCGAGACGATCCCAGCTCGATGCACCGTTGAGAAGTGCCTAAAAATATTGCCATTAGTTGATTCTAACCTTGTAAGTGAAACTGACTAGACGGAAGCCATCGATAACTGTATTATCACAATGCTAAAAGTCAGCGTGACTGAGCGAACGAGCGTTGTTTATAACTCATGAACACACCAGATTATGCATTCTCTCTCGGTAACTACAGGTAAGGTTCGCTTCGTTGCTATATAAACCGCAGGTTGATTCTCTGCGTGCGGACTAACACAAATGTGCCTGAGCTGGTCGTCTTCAAGAGAGATTAGCTAGCTACCACTCAGGTATATTCGTAAGACGATCGCCCAGCCATAATCAAATTTATTTAAACACTGATTTTAATTCGTGAAGTTCTTTAATAATAACACTGAAATCTATACTGAAATGTTTCTAGGTTATTCAGTCTCTATAGGCTGTGTTGATATCTGGTTAATTAAAGTTGTTTTTAGTTTACTGGCGTGAGAGGAAAGGTGTGCGTTTTTTTAAAATTTATTATTACTACTGTTGAAGTAAATCGAGTTACTGGATAGTAGACGCATCTGAGTTTCCAAAACGAGAGAGTAAGAAAGAATAAGCAAATAACTACGGACATTTAACGGTAATTTTGTTTATTACATGAGCAAGTTAAATGGAAAGAATACAAAAGAGTTGAATGAAAATATGCATGAAGAGATTTCTTTTGTTTCGTACGTAAATTTGCCTAATCTTTTTATGGAACCATTTTTATGGGAGACTTGCATTTAAAAAGAGTTCTCATCGAGAAAATTCTTCGAAAAAATTGTTCGAAAATAGTTATTCGTGAAACATTTATTCGAATTGTAAAGTGTTTGAATGAAAATTAATCGAAAGGACAATTATACTAAATGATAAGTATTCGAAATGCAAAATTCTTTATTGCAATTAAAATATAAAAATTAAATTTTCGAACAATTTTCACTTAATCATTTTTTTTTTTTTTGTACGATGTGACATGCGATTCGCCGAGGACAAAAGGGGCCTCCAGAGATGAACAAGGTATATCATAATCTAAAGAGAAAGCGGATGTTCTTTTGTGCCATTTTCTTAAATCCTGCTTGGTCAACGCCGTTGCGTGATCATCAGCAGAAGTTCTATGGCGGGAAAGGAATTAACTCCACACTGATTTTTCTTTCTAAATTTCGTGCCCAGGGCTAGCGCTCTGGTTACCCAACTCTGCCTTTTGAAACTGCATGTAGGTTTACTACCGTTAACAATATTAGCATTGACGAAGGAAAACTCATAATAAACCAAAAGCAAACCTGTTGTATCGTTTGTTCAAAGATATAAACGTACGCAATATTTATGAACGTAATCCATAACTAATATACAAATGAATGTACCTGTAACTGTTAGCATCTCAATAATTATTCACATTAAAAATGAATATTAATACTTCTATTATTATACATTTATATTTATATATGCTGTGAATATGATGTGTATAGATAATGTATCATGCATTTAATGTAATCGATATCGACTCGGAAAATGGAATGGAAGGGTCGAGATCAAATTTCAGGCTAGTCTGCTGTGTTCACTTTCTGACTAAAGGCATGAAACAGTCTGCCTACCAGTTAAATATCAAAGTCTCTGTGATATCTGGCAAAAGAAAAAACTGCCGAATTTAAAGACCGTAGAGAAGACAGCAGGAAACGGCTTCATTATCTTTCACAAGAATTCATGGCAATTCAAAAATAATAAAGAAAAGACATCAACAAAAAGTATTGCACCACATCTATAAAAAAAAAAAGATGGCACTTAAATAACAGCAAGTTGTGTAATTAATAATATGGTTGACTGAATTCCCACTGGACTTCTTTATAAAATCAAAATTAGTTTTAAAACGAGTGAAGACATTTTCTGAACATTTGCTTTTCACCTTTTCATTCTTGCCAAATTATCGGTGTCATTTGCTCTCAAGAACGCTAATATCGTTTGAACAAAATTCAAGGGGGCACTCCGTCATGAATGACACAAAACTATCGGCAAGATGAGGTCAAATGAGTTTCTTGTATCCCAGCCAAATCCATCTTTTCGGGAAAAATTCTTATCAGTGTGCGACTTGAAATACAGCATACCGTTTCTTCACCAATAACACAGATATCCTCAAAGAAAAGGGAAACTTTTTGTATTTGTAAAGTACGAGAAGACAATATGCACCAAGTATCAAGTCGTGACAAAATTAGTATGCAAGCTGTTACTTAAGGGTCGTAGAATTTAAAATAACTTGAGCGTTGCTTTAGAGAAAAAAAGCAACAGAAATAAGATTAACTACTCAAAAATGAATAATATTCGTTCATGTTAAAAAGAATGACATTTTCTTAAAAACTCTATTGATTTCCTTTGTCTTGTACATTTGTTTGTCCACAGGCCACCGACGCAGACACAGGAGTGAATGGAAGAGTTAGTTATTATTTAAAAGGTGCAATGAAAAGGTAAGCTCACAATCCTTTCTCATGTGACTTGTTTATTTCTTACAATGCTGTTTATTATCTTCACTCGACGAGTCCGCTAAACGTTTTCACGCCCTACAACTGCGCCGTTTCCCGATAATTGAAGCTGAATATAATGCTAGTGAAAATAGGGACAGAAACAGTCATCATCATCATCATCATCATCATCATCGACTCTTCGTTGTACTCGACTAAGACACGGTGCTATCATTCGATTAGGCTGTTTGGATATTGGGGCAGTTGAATCATACTAGAGTTGTCAACATTACTATGCGACCATCTTACTCCAGCCGCCTATGCGCAGAGTTCGAACTAACATCGTCCAGCCTCTCTCAGGCCTGATGCTTCATCACATAGTGAATTGACTCTTCTTTCGCCTCGTTATCTCTACTTGATTATAGCACAAAACTGATGTAGCAGACCCCCAGCAGCACTCCCTAATTTGACCTGATCTGATGGAAAGACAAAGTAGTATACTAGAGATATTAGCCAAATTCCCTTCAGTATCACCATAACGGTGCAAGGTATCGCCATTCGATGGTACTGCTGAAGCAATGCTGACCAAACAGTCTGATGTAGACAGTGCTCATCAACTCCAATCTACCAGTCTACTCCTGCTGGCTTCACCGTATCTCTGGCACAGGAACGTTTTTCTTCTATGTGCCCTGTCCCTCCAGGATGTATGTGATCATGGACCTCTACTTGCCCCTATTCCTTGTCATTCTCAACAATTTTCTTCTTGGTATCTCAAACCCCGGTCCGCTATCCCCCTGCACAAGTCTATCAGGTACGTCTCGCGCTGCTTTCCTCTGTCTCTCCTTCCTTCTATCAATCCTGTGAGTATTAGATTTTACAAACCCTCCTTCCTCGTTACGTGTCCCAGAAACCTCAACTTTCTCTTCTTAAGGTTCATTATAAGTTTCCTTTTCCTCTTCAAAACCTTCTCATTGTTCACATCTTTGGTACGTGGTATCCTCAGCATCTTTCTGTAGAACCATATTTCTGTTGATTTGATTCTCTCCTTTATCGTTGAAGAGATTGTCCAGGATTTGCTGCCATAAAGAAGAAAGTAGGACTGAGAGATATTTGAACTAATTGCGAATTTTCCAAGAGTGGCAGAGATCGGTATTCGAGTTCAATTAAAAGACTGAGAATTTGATTGCTGTTTAGTACCAGAATTATTGGTATTCGTATATTTTGATACTTTCACTTTAAAATAGGGTGTAATGTCTAAGTTATGTATTAGCCTTGGGCAATATTTTATTTATTACTTCTAAATAGGGTATAATTATTTTATACAGTTTTTCTATAGTTATAAACCGGGTGCTCATCAGTAGGGTTAGACCTACGGATATTCATTTCTCACAGCGTTTTTTTTTTTTTTTTCATTTTACACTAGCTTTCTTGTCTTATACTTTTACTCACTTCACATTTCATCGCTTTTGCCAGTTCCTTCCCAATTACTATTAGTTTCTAGATCAGAAAACGTATTGATTCTAAATCAGAACGATGTGGCATAAACTCCACTCTAATGCAACGAAAAATAGTGTATATACGGACAATCAAAATGGTAATTTTTATGGGATTTTTTTCTTTTTAATAAGGAATTACTACTATCGTCTACTATTCGTGGCACACGGTCTCGTCACTAAAACATTGGTTAAAACCTATCCACTGTCCTAGCAGAAAAACGGCACAATGGTGAATAAGACTGGCGCATACTCATTGAGAGCGGAATGAGAAGAAGCGACCCAGCAGGTTGAATAAAGTGTTTGGTTCGAAATATCTGGGGTTGCTGTATACAATGGCAGAAACCTAAAGAAGGCCGAAGGGAACTACGGCCAAAAAGTTATGATTATAAGAATCAGTGTGAACATGATGTAAAGAGAGCAACGAATATTATAAGTAGAATAATATTATTGATTATTATTTTTCTAACTGCATTCTCAAAGTCAGGGGGGATAACCTTGGAGATTGTTTGACACTTATTATTATTATTATTATTATTATTATTATTTACATTTTTCTCTCTTTTGTCATCTTTACCTTACTCAGGTTTCAGGTATCTGCAAGCAATGGTGTGATTTTCGTCAGCGATATTCTCGATAGAGAATTCAGAGACGCTTATTACATGACGTTGGAAGCCCGTGATGGGGGAGGTTTCCGAACCACAGTCCCGCTTACAATTTATATTGATGACGTCAATGACAATGCGCCTCACTTCCGGAGACAGGAGCACGCCGAGATTATACGAGAGGGACAGCCGTTCTTCTCGCGTTCATTGGTAGTCGAGGTAAGCCATTCAACGTATTAAAATTTCTACACCTTTTTTTTTTTGTGTGTGTAAGCATTTCTAGAAGATGGCGGGGGAGAGGAACGCAACCTTTCCTTTCCCACATTTCGTGTCTTTTTGGATCGAATTTAATACTTCTTTTCTTTCTATTTCTTTCATGTTCCCTTTAGAAAATTCTTCATACTCACATACAGAGACACACACTTCACACGGGCGCATGCACACACACGCATAAATGCCCAAACGCACGCACGCATGCATAAAAATGCACACAGACACACATATATACAAACTCACACACAATAAAGAAAAAAATCAACCTTCCACAAATCAGAAGTACAAGGTGCGAAGGATAAATTGTCGTCTAAATTATGCAAAAATGAAAATAACGCTGATATCTCATTTTAACAGATATATTTACCAAAATTACATAACAAATCTTGAAGTCCTAAAGAGCAAATTTGCCCAATAAAATTGCCACTGGCTTCAACCAAGTCATCCAAAAGACTTCTGAATCTCCTGTAATTCTTTTGGATGGTTCCCTTGTTTAAGTTAGTGAATTCTGCTATAATCCTTGCTTTCAATTCATCTTTGGTATTACAAGAAGTTTTTGTTGTTCTTTTGCTTAACTGCGCCCCACAAGAGGTGTGCAGTCTGGGGGGGTTAGGGAGCCAGATATAAGGGGTATCAGAAATTGTCTGAAAGTCATCACTGGGTTCAACTGCTTGTGTAGAATGGTGCAGAGTCCTGTTACCAAACATAGATTCTTTCAACAGCCACCCTCTTGACCCAGGGTAGCACTAACACCTCAAATCACTTGATGTAGGTCTCTGTGTTGAGTTTGAGGTCGTGAGATGATGAATGGAGGAATAACGTCACCATACTGAGTTATCACTTCAACCACCTTCGTAATCACCATTAGACTCATTCAACTCTTTCAGAATCCTCTGGACTGTCCTCAGATTGACACCCAAACATGGCTAAAAGACTTAAATGGTCGTATGGGAGACTCTGGGGAGAATGACAAACAGTAAAGCTTTCCATTTTCAAATTTCTGGCGGAGTGAATTACGTCATGGTGCTCTTTTTCTCACAGATGGTGCCCAACTGATCCTACTAAACTGTGTAGTTGACAAAATAAGACAAGAACGCGCATGCGCAAAAATACAAATTCAAAATGTCATTCATTTACCCATCACATCCTGTACATAATTGATCTCTTAACTTAATATAAAAATAACAAAAATAAGCAGGCAATTGCTGATATTTCCTGAGGAGACGACAGAGCGATTACGCAAAGATCGATTTACGAAACCCCGAAGTCGGAGTGCTGAATATCATGTCAGTCATCTAAGTAACAAATTTCATATTTATCTGCGGATGACTATATATATATATATAGAGAGAGAGAGAGAGAGAGAGGTAAATTTAATGAAGAAAGAAAAAAATTGGCGAACATACCAGAAATAGTAACCATGAATAAAGATCCGAGAAACGGGATTTTGTTATTAAATAGGCGAGGGCAGGAAAACTTTTCCCATTGGCTAGAGTTAACAATAAAATTTACGAATTCTGTCGAAATAGAAAATTTTCAAGACAAGTAGCACAGAAGTAAGGAGCCAGCTTGGAACTTCTGGACCGAAAGTCGGGGTTACTGCCTGAGCCGATATGACGTTTAAAATCCTGAAATCAGCAATGAAGGCTGGACATCACTGAAGAGCTCTTTTAAGCACCAAACATGTACGTATGAACTATATATATATATATAAAAATGATTCAAAAAGGTATAAATTCTGAGCAACCAAAAACAGATTGATGTATTTATTTTTATTTAAAATTCTTTTTAGTACACTAACGTTTAATATATATATATATATATATATATATATAAAATTTATATATAAAAGGTTTAAATGCTGAGCAACCAAAAACAAATTGATGTATTCTTTTTTTATTTAAAATTCTTTTTAGTACACTAACGTTTAATATATATATTTAATATATATTAAACGTTAGTGTACTAAAAAGAATTTTAAATAAAAAATGAATACATCAATCTGTTTTTGGTTGCTCAGCATTTATACCTTTTTGAAACATTTTAAATATAACCACATTCCTATCACTGATGGAAAGTGTGTTTAAAGGTTTCACTTCGATAATAATTATAATTTAGCACACTGAACACAATTTGACTTTATATATTTGTCGATCACCTATTATTATCTCATTAATTTGCGGTAATGAGATAATCTGTTGTTATCGAAACAGGCTGCAACACGCGACACTAGTAAAAGAACATGCTTCATCTTATGTGTGCATGTATGAATATATATTTATTTATATCGAAAATATACCGGAGGCATATAAAATGTCTTCAGTGATTCCACCAAAAATGCCTGAGACGTATCTTTTGTTTTGAGACACTGTTGTCTTCCAATGCAACTAGAACAATAATAATCCTCAACCAGATGCGATAGGCTGGACACGTTTTAGCAATGGGGAATAAGAGGATTTCCCAAATATTTTTTTTCCCCTGGGGAACTGAAGACAGTAAAGCGTCTACAAGACAAGCCTAGGAAGAGTTTTAAAGATAATCTGAAGGATAATCTAAATGCATTGCCCATCGGTGTGCAGCGTTCAGAAGATCTGACTTTACATCGTATAAAGTTGAAGAAAGTTAGTAGAGAATGATGCAACAGCTTTAAGGATAAATGTCTTGGATTAAGCGAGATTCTGAGAGGAAGGAGTCATACTGATTTGGAAATGTGGTATGCGTGATCGCGTGCTGTTATCGAAGACAGTTTACGTAAACCATCAGAAAGGTCATCATAACAACCAGGCGCAAACCAACAATGGCAACCTTCCTCGTTGTCCTGCTGACAATACCTGCGACAAGGTCTGCAGATCTTCATCTAGACGAAGGTGGCTCATGGTGGTACACAGGAGCGTTATAAGGCATATAGATCCAATTAACCCAATCAAGGATACAGAGTTTATCTGTCTTATAGACCTGATAGCTATGAAGTCGAATGCTGGTCTCAACAGCGTGCATTGGTGCTGAAACACATAAAGCTATGATGAAAACTTCATGGAGTGAAGCAGCTCTCATCTGAGTAAAACATAAAAATCACCATAGATAGATAGATAAATAGATAGATGGATGTTTATATATAGATATAGATTTATATATAATGAATAAATTATAAGTATTTTAAAATGGGAAGTTACTTTTCAATCACCCTGTATATATAATACATATTAAAAAAATCAAATTTTCTTATATCGGGTGGCCATTTCTACGAATAAATTTAACACCCATCCCATCAGCGAGACCAAAACACTATTTCATAGATTCTTTACCCACCAAGCCGTTTTTTGGATTTATACCCAAAATATATATATATGTGTGTGAGTGAGTGAGTGAGTGAGTGAGAGGGAGGGAGGGAGAGAGAGAGAGAGTGGGAGAGTTCGATCCTTACCAAAGGTCCTTCACCTATAGCTTTTCTTTTTGCTAACAAAATTAAACGTAAAACAAAATCGTTTTTTTTATTATTGGTACTCATTGACTTTTGACCTTATAAGGAACTGGTAGGTTTCAATGGAGCCCAAGTGACAGTTCGCACTTTTCTTACCATTGCTGATTTTAATAGTGTTCTCAGATCTCTTCCAAGTGTTCCAGAAAATTATGGGCACAATGCATTTCTTCCAATTCTCTCGCATGGTATCTCTACCGAGGTATTGTTACAGCTTTTGACTTTCTTTCAGCATTCCCCCCTGTCTTCCTGGAACTGTGATGTTCACTACCTAACAATTCTTCTTCTTTATGGCAATAATTTACCTCCGAAAATGACGATTTGTTCAAATTTCAAAACCTCAGCAAATTGTTTATAATTTTGTTCTCTGACATATATTCTAGTTTGTGAATATATAATGGGTTTGCAAAGTTCCCAGTGGGACGAATTTTCTTACCTATACTTGATTATTTTTATACATCTTACGCAGTAAATTGATAAATTTGCTTATTATACATTTAACAGCCACCTATTATTATTTTCTTGTTGTTTTACACATTGATTTATAAAACCATTGGTATCTTCTGGTTTCCGTTGTAGATCAAGGGGCAGTAAGTCTCTTCAATATTCTGATTTTAGAAATGCTGTCGTCTTGAAAATTTGCATTCTTTATCGAATTTGCTTCTTTTTTCTAACCTGAAATCGACAGTGAATTTTTCTTTCTTTATTTTTCTTTCTTTGTTAATTTTTTTCTCTTTCCGCTTTAATTCTTCGCTTTTTTATCCATCTTTCTTCGAACTTCTTTTAATCCGAACATTTTTCTCGGCCTTCCAAACTAAATTTTCAATTTTCAACTTCTCTCCCTCTCATTTTTTTTCTCTCTCTTTCCCTATCTATATATCTATCTATTTATCTTACGCCACCTTTATTCATTCAGTATTTCTTTGGGTACAGTTACCGTTTCTAGTATTTTTTTCTCGGTCTCATTTTCATTTTTCTAATTTGGTCTTTCTTTTCTGTGAATTCTCTGTCCCTACTCACTTATTAGTGGGGGGGTTAATTTATGTCCTTTTTTTTTTTTTTTTTTTTTTTTTTGCTCTCTTTTCATTAATTTCTTTCGATTTTTTCCTTTGCCTTCCATATAATTTACGAGTTTTTGGGGGATCTTTTTTTTGGTTTGTTCTTTCGTTTTTAGTAAGTAAAGGATAGAAGATACAGTCAGACATTTTTTTTTTCAAGGATAAGAAACCAGGAAAATACATTGACATTTATTCTTTGATCTTCTTCGCTAATAATAACATAAAGAAAATGCAATACTCAAAATGTAATCTGTGAGAAATGGACAGGCACGACCGTCTTCTCTTGGCTGAGGTCAACTTGACATTGAAAATCTATTATTAACAGGGAGTAGAAATAGACAACTAAGTCGAGGGAGCGCATTATTGTATATGCGATCGTATTTATATGTAACACAAGCCAAATAGATAATTTGACCCCTACAATATAGAATCATATAATAGCACATATTTGCAAGTAATTGTTAAAAATATCAAACAGTAAAAAACTAATGAAAGCATTATTTTACCTATTTTGTATTGCTGACCATCAGTCAGTTAAGTGCCATACGTGATACACGCTTGGGCGATCATGTCTCGAAAGAAGCATGACTGACTGGGCAGAAGATTATCCCGCAGTAGGTTGCCATTGCTTTCTGTGGTAGACTGGTTGCCGACCAAGGCTATAGAACCCAATCTATCCTATTATCTAACCCATAACTGGAGGAAAGAGACGGATTATTACCTTTCTCAATGGTATTTGCGCGTAAGTGAATGCAAGGAATTCAACTGGAATTCGAACTCAGCTTCTCGATTATCTCGTTCCGAGCCGATATCCACTGCGCCACAACGCACATCCATTGCTGACCATAAATAATCAATTATATTCTGACTGGACAACTTATAGTTGTGACACTATATAAAGCATCTGGGTACCACTCATAAAATAAAGTTAAACAAGTCAGCGTCCTCAATCAAGACTTGTGTATTCAGTCACAGTGTCGTCCAGAGAGGTCTTTGGGTAACTCTAAACTAAATTAAACAAAAAGTTAAATGTAATACAGTGACAAGTTTGTTTCCGTTCCCTATGAGCCAGAAGGGGTGTGTGGACTTCTCCATCCACTAAAATCAAATTCACGCAAATGTCTTCGTTCGACTCTCTTTGCCTACTGTTCATGCATAGGCTGGGCCTTCACAGTCATCTCCGACACTGCCAGCAGAGCATAGAAAGGAAATAAGAATAATGATCCCCATGCTAGCAGGTGCCGACTACTACTATGTGCTTTGCTATGGCTACATACGGTTTCAATTCAGAATTATCCTTTTTCTATGCTGCTTGCTACCCAAGGCTTAGGAGCCCAGTTTCCTCTACTATTTAACACATAAAACATGCCACCTTCCTCACCAGCAGAAAAGCTAGTAGAGGAGCTGGTTTAGATGTCAGCCACACATCAATGCAGCAGGTTGTAAGAGTTACAGTTTACCAACAGGACGCTTAAGCTTCACGTGAGAAACTATTCGCAAAATGGTATGTGCGGCTATGTTTAATTTTCGAGCCCGTTTTAGAATAATTTAATGAATATTATAACATTCTACAAAATAATTCCATCTAGATACAGCTGTTTACTTGTTTTAATAAATTCCTAATTATATTTTGTTTTGATATGTTCATTGAAAAGAAATTGTGTTTGGTACGACTTTATTGCTGTTGTTTTCAAAACATCAAATAAAGCTGTCATTTTTGTATTAGTGAGAACGCTATCTATAAATTTACATCACATTAATTATACATTTTCAAAATGCCTAATCAAGACGCTAATGTTCTACACCACTTCAAATAAATGGTTAGAACGGACCCCCAACCACTCAATACAAGAAAGAGCGATAACAACAACTAGATGCTGAGGAACCTATTTTCCTGAAAATTTGTCTTAAAAGAAAGGTTTTATAACTTTCAACAGGCAGTAGTACTGGCTGCTCGGTCAGTCAATCTCGAATGTTTTCTCGTAGGAAACGGTTAATATCCTCATTACTAATATCATTCTTCCAAAACTTTACTGTCGAGTCTCTATTACAGAGAAATTCGGTTTATATTTACATAGTTTTTTAGACTTATATAAAGAAATTTCCAGTTTTTTTCTTCCTTTTTCTAATTTTGCACAAGCCACTCTCCTGTTTGATCTATAGTAACATTGTAAAACACTTGAAATGCATATTTTGATACAAGGAAAATCCAGAAAGTTAATATAAGGAAAACTGATTGCGCTGTTTTGATGTAATTTGATGATTTATGTAAGTTAAACAAGAAGTGCATGACTTCACATGTGCAAGCAGAGACATTCTTGTTGGGTTAATTCGCAGTAAGAAGCTAGCGAAGAAACTTGTGTATTATGTAACTCTAACATTCATAGAAAATATGCATCAACTTATGTTTCAAACTTTTGGTAGTGACACTTCCAACTGGGCCGGGAAAACGATCCGCATACAGAACGGATTTCAATAGATAGAACACGTGAAACTATTCTCCCATAACTTCCGTCCAAACAGTAACAACTTTAAAACCAATGTTTTATACTTATTGCCAGAAGATATAAATCAGTATTTATTTTAATTAAACATCGTGTTTGTACTATGCCTAAAAGTTGTGTGATAATGAATTCGAAGAGAAAAGTTGCGTTGCAGCTCCGACCAGACACCAGCTTTGTTGACAGAGTGCAGCTTCTTCCAAACAATCGACTGTAGCTTAAAAGTTACCCTTCAGTCAGATCGTTACCTACGAGTGAAAAAACAATTTCTAGCAATAAACCATATTTTATTCTTAGGTTGTCACCTACTTCTATAAGCGAGCAAAGAAAAGATGAAGCATAGGTGAGGGTCAAAGTGCACAGTCTAACGGGTATCTTCCATGTCTGTTCTCCAAGGCCCACTTCGTTCTTTCTTTTGTGCGTTTTCGGGGGATGGTCAGTTTTATAGATAAAAATTTTCTTGGTCTTGTCATCTTCGGCTGAAAAAGTAATTTATTTTCCTTTCGTGACTTTATCTCTGTCTGAGCCTCTTGCTCTGTACTTTGATGTTGACTTTACTTACTGATAAACACTGGTCAAAAAGTAAATGTCCCGTATCCATTTTGCAACATGTCCCGTTGTTTTCAATTTAACAAGACTCATATTGCTATAGAAACATTTTGCGTGACTCACTAAATAACAGTTTTAATTATTTGATGATCGTAACTCTTTTACTCACCAATAAAACTTATTATTGTTTTTGGTTTATTTCCTTTCAGGCAAAAGACTTTGACAAAATGGGAACCCTGAACAGTCGGGTCAAATACAAAATCGTTGAAGCCGTTAATAATCTAACGGAAAATTTCACAATAGACGAATTTCGCGGAGAAATATCGCTGAACGGTCCGCTAGATTATGAAGGCCTTGACCCGGATTTGAACGGCAAAATCATTATTACGGTAATGGCCTACGACATGGGAATCCCTCCAATGAACTCAACAACAAATGTCACAGTTACCGTTGAGGTAAGTACTTAAACAAAATTGGCGAAAATGGAATCCATTTACGGGGGAAGTTGATTGATAGAGTGCTTAGGTCTAACTCTGACTACAAGTTAGTGACACTTGTTTCAGACATTATGACAAAAACCCTTTCTTTATTGGCTATCTTTATTCTTCATCTATCATGTTCACCGACAGAAAGATAATTCCATTAGATTCTATTATAAATTGATTCCATCACTTTTATCCGACTAGCCAGGCTTAACAATAATAAATATTATAGAACAACAGTCTCTTTAAGTTAATATTGACGTTAATTTTATCACAATTTTATGAATGTGTATAAATACATTCTTCTTTGTTAGTATTATTACATTTATAAATTTGTTTCTGTTATTTCCACTATTTAAATACAGTTATTTTTACTCATTATTGTTGCTTTTATCACAACGTTTCGGTCGATGTGACTTCCGCCTTTCATTCAGACATAAATTTAGTTTTGAAGGTTGAAATAATTTTTCTAATACAAGACAAAAGTTTGAATGTAGTACGAAAGAAGGATTGATGGTTAATGATGTAATTACAAATAAATCATTTGATTTGTTTTTCTTTAGATGTAGCGATCTCAGTATGTTACGAGATTTACATCATCTTACTATTGCCTATTTTTAAATGAAAGATCTTCATTATTATTATTTCAGTAACTATTTTTACTCGAAATTATTAATGCGATGATTTAGATTAAAAATTTTTATCATTATAATTTTAATACTGCTTTTATAGTATTTTATTAGTATTGCTCTTTAGATTAAATATTTCACTTTTGCTGGTTTTTAAGGGAAGCAATTTCATCTTTATTTTATTATTGATTTCAATTCATCATATCATTTTTCGATGAGTAATTCCACTATTATTATTATGTCATTTTTCATCATATTTCGATTTCTGCTTTGGTCTCGCTACCAACCAAGTCTGCGGGGAGACCTAAGGCAGGTAGTGGCGTGTTGTTATGGCTCCATTTCATGTTTTTCTATCTTCCCTATCATCCCCAGCATTACATAGATAAAGTTTTCCTTAGTGTGTGGGCTGTACTTAATAAGACAATTTTTTGTATATCTCTTAAGCTGGGGTTTCCAGGGATTCTTTCAATGTGTTGTTTTGTTCCATTTTTTATCATTCCAAGTGCACCTACTATCACTGGCACAACTCTTGTTTTCAATTTCCACATTTTTTCTATTTCAATTTCTAGGTCTTTATATTTTGACATTTTTTCAAATTCCTTGATTGCTATGTTACAATCCGCTGGACAAGCCATATCAATTAATAGACAAGTTTTCTCCTTCTGGTTTTAACAATAATGTCTGGTCTGTTTGCTTCAATTTTTCTGTCTGTGTAGATGGTGTAATCCCATAGAATGGTGACATCTTCTATTTCTGTAACCGGTGCTGGGTGATGTTCATACCAGTGTTTGTTTACAGCTTTTCCATAATGTTTGCACATTATTATTATTATTATTATTATTATTATTATTATTATTATTATTATTCCTACGGTTGTTTTTGTTACTACTGCTGTTCCTGCCATTAATGATTATGTTGATGCTGATATTTTGTTATTTTTACTACAGCTTATTATTGTTGCTTTTAAGATGGAGTATTTTTCATGTCGTCACGAGATTTTGCGACAAAAAATAAAAATAAGACTATGAAATACAATTAAATATAATGTAATTTCAAATAACTTACAAAATTGAATCAATTCATCATAATAAAATTAACAATAATTGAAAAGACAGAATACAATTAGTCATAATGTACTTTATAATGACTTACAAGATTGACTCAATTCGTCATAATATAATTAACAATAACTGAGAAAGTAGATTACAATTAGTCATAATATACATTATAATGACTTACAAGATTGAGTAAGTTCGTCATAATATAATTCATGATAATCGAGAAGACAGAAATAATTAGTCAAAATGTACTTTATAATGACTAACAAAATTGGGTTAATTCTTCATAATATAATTAACAAGAACTGGGAAAGTAGAATACAATTAGTCATAATGTACTTTATAATGACTTACAAGACTGAGTCAATTCTTCATAATATAATTAAGAATAATTGAGAAAACCGAATATAATTAGTCATAATGTACTTTATAATGACTTACAAGACTGAGTCAATTCGTCATAATATAATTAAGAATAATTGAGAAAACAGAATATAATTAGTCATAATGTAATTTATAATGACTTACAAGACTGAGCCAATTCTGTCAAAGTAATATAATTAACAAGAACTGGGAAAGTACAATACAATTAGTCATAATGTACTTTATAATGACTTACAAGACTGAGTCAATTCGTCATAATATAATTAACAAAAAAAGAACTGAAAGTAGAATACAATTAGTCATAATGTACTTTATAATGACTACAAGACTGAGTCAATTCGCTTATAATATAATTAAGAATAATTGAGAAAACAGAATATAATTAGTCATAATGTAATTTATAGATGACTTACAAGACTGAGTCAATTCGTCATAATATAATTAACAAGAACTGGGAAAGTACAATACAATTAGTCATGTAATGTTCTTTATAATGACTTATACATCGAGTCAATTCGTCATAATATAATTAACAAGAACTGGGAAAGTAGAATAATTAGTCATGTACTTTATAATGACTTAAGGATTGAGTCAATTCTTCATAATATGGTCAAGAATAATTGAGAAAACAGAATATAATTAGTATCATAATGTAATTTATAATGACTTAAGACTGAGTCAATTCGTCATAATATAATTAAGAATAATTGAGAAAACAGAATATATTTTCCGAAGTCATAATGTAATTTATAATGACTTACAAGACTGAATCAATTGTCATAATATAACGAATAAGAACTTAAAGTAGAATACAATTAGTCATAATGTACTTTATAATGACTTACAAGACTGAGTCAATTCGTCATAATATAATTAACAAGAACTGGGAAAGTAGAATACAATTAGTCAGTAATGTAATTTTATAATGTCTTACAAGATTCGAGCCTTAATTCGTCGTATAATATAATTAACAAGAACTCGGGAAAGTAGAATACAATTAGTCATAATGTACATTATAAATGACTGATAAGATTGAGTAAGTTCGTCATAATATAATTAACAAGAACTGGGCAGAATACAATGAATGTTAATGTACTTCTTATGCAATGACTTCTACAAGACTGAGTCAATTCGTCATAATATAATTAACAAGAACTGGGAAAGTAGAATACAATTGGATGTAATGTACTTTATAATGACTTACAAGACTGAGTCAATTCTTCATAATATAATTAAGAAGATAATTGAGAAAACAGAATATAATTAGTCATAATGTAATTTATAATGACTTACAGACTGAGTCAATTCGTCATAATATAATTAAGAATAATTGAGAAAACAGAATATAATTAGTCATAATGTAATTTATAATGACTTACAAGACTGAGTCAATTCGTCATAATATAATTAACAAGAACTGGGAAAGTAGAATACAATTAGTCATAATGTACTTTATAATGACTTACAAGACTGAGTCAATTCGTCATAATATAATTAACAAGAACTGGGAAAGTAGAATACAATTAAGTCATAATGTACTTTATAATGACTTACAAACTGATCATTCGTCATAATATAATTAACAAGAACTGGGAAAGTAGAATACAATTGAATAATGTACTTTATAATGACTTATGAACTGAGTCA
This sequence comes from Ascarosepion bandense, assembly GCA_037127315.1. NCBI lineage: Eukaryota > Metazoa > Mollusca > Cephalopoda > Sepiida > Sepiidae > Ascarosepion > Ascarosepion bandense. The sequence goes on from JBBBDQ010001459.1 coordinate 4,514,646, forward strand.
ATTCGTCATAATATAATTAACAAGAACTGGGAAAGTAGAATACAATTAGTCATAATGTATAATGTCTACAAGATTCGAGTCAATTCGTCATAATATAATTAACAAGAACACAGGAAAGTAGAATACAATTAGTCATAATGTACTTTATAATGACTTACAAGACTGAGTCAATTCGTCATAATATAAATTAACAAGAACTGGGAAAGTGAATACAATTAGTCATAGTAATACTTTATAATGTCTTACAAGATTCGAGTCAATTCGTCATAATATAATTAACAAGAACTGGGAAAGTAGAATACAATTAGTCATAATGTACATTATAATGACTTACAAGATTGAGTAAAGTTCGTCATAATATAATTAACAAGAACTAGGAAAGTAGAATACAATTAGTCATAATGTACTTTATAATGACTTACAAGACTGAGTCAATTCGTCATAATATAGTAACAAGAACTGGGAAAGTAGAATACAATTAGTCATAATGTACTTTATAATGACTTACAAGACTGAGTCAATTCGTCATAATATAATTAACAAGAACTGGGAAAGTAGAATACAATTAGTCATAATGTACTTTGTAATGAAAGCACAAGACGAGTCGATTCGTCGCCATAATATAATTAACAAGAACTGGGAAAGTAGAATACAATTAGTCATATCATGCCTCATTACAAGACTGAGGTAATTCGTCATAATATAATTAACAAGAACTGGGAAAGTAGAATACAATTAGTCATAATGTACTTTATAATGACTTACAGACTAGTCAATTCGTCATAATATAATTAGCCAGAACTGGGAAAGTAGAATACAATTAGTCATAATGTACGCTATAATGACTTACAAGACTGAGTCAATTCGTCATAATATAATTAACAAGAACTGGGAAAGTAGAATACAATTAGTCTGTAATGTACTTTATAATGACTTACAAGACTATGATCAATTAAATATAATATAATTAACAAGAACAGGAAGAAGTAGAATACAATTAGTCTGTGTACTCATGTTTTCTAGACTGAATCAGATTCGTCATAATATAATTAACAAAACCTAAGGAAAGTAGAATACAATTAGTCATAATGTACTTTATAATGACTTACAAGACTGAGTCAATTCGATATAATATAATTAACAAGAACTGGGAAAGTAGAATACAATTAGTCATAATGTACTTTATAATGACTTAAAAGACTGAGTCAAATTCGTCATAATATAATTAACAAGAACTGGGAAAGTAGAATACAATTAGTCATAATGTATATAACAAAAACACAAGACTAGACAGTCAATTAATCATAATATAATTAACAAGAACTGGGAAAGTAGAATACAATTAGTCATAATGTACTTTATAATGACTTACAAGGCCCCAAAGTCAATTCGTCATAATATAATTAACAAGAACTGGGGAAGAAGTGAATACAATTAGTCATAATGTACTTTATAATGACTTACAAGACTGAGTCAATTCGTCATAATATAATTAACAAGAACTGGGAAAGTAAAATACAATTGATCATAATGTACTTTATAATGACTTACAAGACTGAGTCAATTAATCATAATATAATTAACAAGAACTGGAAAGTAGAATACAATTAGTCATAATGTACTTTATAATGACTTAAAAGGGCAAGTCCAATTCGTCATAATATAATTAACCATTCGGAAAGTAAGACACAATTAAGTCATAATGTACTTATGACTTAAAGAACTGGATATTATTACTAATATAATTAACAAGAACTGGGAAAGGTAGAATACAAATTAGTCATAATGTGCACTATATAATGACTTACAAGATGAGTCAGTTAAGTATATGTAATTAACAAACAGGAAAGTGAAATAGAATTAGTCATAATGTACTTTATAATGACTTACAAGACTGAGTCAATTCGTCATATATATTCAACAAGAACTAGGAAAGTAGAATACAATTAGTCATAATGTACTTTATAATGACTTAAAAAAAGATGAAATCAATTCGTCATAATATAAATTAACAAGAGCTGGGAAAGTAAGATACAATTAGTGTAGTAATACTTCTCAATATTGACTTAAAAGACGAGTCAATTCGTCATAATACTCATTAACAAGAACTGGGAAAGTAGAATACAATTAGTCATAATGTACTTTATAATGACTTAAAAGAACTGAGTCAATTCGTCATAATATAATTAACAAGAACTGGGAGAAGTAGAATACAATTAGTCATAATGTACTTTACTAATGACTTACAAGACTGAGTCAATTCGTCATAATATAATTAACAAGAACTTCAGAAGGGGAAAGTAGAATACAATTAGTCATAATGTACTTTATAATGACTTACAAGACTGAGTCAATTCGTCATAATATAATTAACAAGAACTGGGAAAGTAGGAATACAATTAGTCACTTAATGTACTTTATAATGACTTACAAGACTGAGTCAGAATTCGTCATAATATAATTAACAAGAACTGGGAAAGTAGAATACAATTAGAACATAATGTACTTTATAATGTCTTACAAGATTCGAGTCAATTCGTCATAATATAATTAACAAGAACTGGGAAAGTAGAATACAATTAGTCATAATGTACATTATAATGACTTACAAGATTGAGTAAGTTCGTCATAATATAATTAACAAGAACTGGGAAAGTAGAATACAATTAGTCATAATGTACTTTATAATGACTTACAAGACTGAGTCAATTCGTCATAATATAATTAACAAGAACTGGGAAAGTAGAATACAATTAGTCATAATGTACTTTATAATGACTTACAAGACTGAGTCAATTCGTCATAATATAATTAACAAGAACTGGGAAAGTAGAATACAATTAGTCATAATGTACTTTATAATGACTTACAAGACTGAGTCGATTCGTCATAATATAATTAACAAGAACTGGGAAAGTAGAATACACAATTAGTCATAATGTACTTTATAATGACTTACAAGACTAGGAGTCAATTCGTCATAATATAATTAACAAGAACTGGGAAAGTAGAATACAATTAGTCATAATGTACTTTATAATGACTTAAAAGACTGAGTCAATTCGTCATAATATAATTAACAAGAACTGGGAAAGTAGAATACAATTAGTCATAATGTACTTTATAATGACTTACAAGACTGAGTCAATTCATCACAATATAATTAACAAGAACTGGGAAAGTAGAATACAATTAGTCATAATGTACTTTATAATGACTTACAAGACTGAGTCAATTCGTCATAATATAATTAACAAGAACTGGGAAAGTAGAATACAATTAGTCATAATGTACTTTATAATGACTTACAAGACTGAGTCAATTCGTCATAATATAATTAACAAGAACTGGGAAAGTAGAATACAATTAGTCATAATGTACTTTATAATGACTTACAAGACTGAGTCAATTCGTCATAATATAATTAACAAGAACTGGGAAAGTAGAATACAATTAGTCATAATGTACTTTATAATGACTTACAAGACTGAGTCAATTCGTCATAATATAATTAACAAGAACTGGGAAAGTAGAATACAATTAGTCATAATGTACTTTATAATGACTTACAAGACTGAGTCGATTCGTCATAATATAATTAACAAGAACTGGGAAAGTAGAATACAATTAGTCATAATGTACTTTATAATGACTTACAAGACTGAGTCAATTCGTCATAATATAATTAACAAGAACTGGGAAAGTAGAATACACCAATTAGTCATAATGTACTTTATAATGACTTAAAAGACTGAGTCAATTCGTCATAATATAATTAACAAGAACTGGGAAAAGTAGAATACAATTAGTCATAATGTACTTTATAATGACTTACAAGACTGAGTCAATTCGTCATAACCTAATTAACAAGAACTGGGAAAGTAGAATACAATTAGTCATAATGTACTTTATAATGACTTACAAGACTGAGTCAATTCGTCATAATATAATTAACAAGAACTGGGAAAGTAGAATACAATTAGTCATAATGTACTTTATAATGACTTACAAGACTGAGTCAATTCGTCATAATATAATTAATAAGAACTGGGAAAGTAGAATACAATTGAATGTAGTAATAACTGTAGCGAAGCTTACAAGACTGAGGTCAATTCGTCATAATATAATTAACAAGAACTAGGAAAGTAGAATACAATTAGTGTAATGTACTTTATAATGACTTACAAGACTGAGTCAATTCGTCATAATATAATTAACAAGAACTGGGAAAGTAGAGCCACAATTAGTCATAATGTACTTTATAATGACTTACAAGACTGAGTCAATTCGTCATAATATAATTAACAAGAACTGGGAAAGTAGAATACAATTAGTCATAATGTACTTTATAATGACTTACAAGACTGAGTCAATTCGTCATAATATAATTAACAAGAACTGGGAAAGTAGAATACAATTAGTCATAATGTACTTTATAATGACTTACAAGACTGAGTCAATTCGTCATAATATAATTAACAAGAACTGGGAAAGTAGAATACAATTAGTCATAATGTACTTTATAATGACTTACAAGACTGAGTCAATTCGTCATAATATAATTAACAAGAACTGGGAAAGTAGAATACAATTAGTCATAATGTACTTTATAATGACTTACAAGACTGAGTCGATTCGTCATAATATAATTAACAAGAACTGGGAAAGTAAGAATACAATTAGTCATAATGTACTTTATAATGACTTACAAGACTGAGTCAATTCGTCATAATATAATTAACAAGAACTGGGAAAGTAGAATACAATTAGTCATAATGTACTTTATAATGACTTAAAAGACTGAGTCAATTCGTCATAATATAATTAACAAGAACTGGGAAAGTAGAATACAATTAGTCATAATGTACTTTATAATGACTTACAAGACTGAATCAATTCGTCATAATATAATTAACAAGAACTGGGAAAGTAGAATACAATTAGTCACAATGTACTTTATAATGACTTACAAGACTGAGTCAATTCGTCATAATATAATTAACAAGAACTGGGAAAGTAGAATACAATTAGTCATAATGTACTTTATAATGACTTACAAGACTGGGAATCAATTCGTCATAATATAATTAACAAGAACTGGGAAAGTAGAATACAATTAGTCATAATGTACTTTATAATGACTTACAAGACTGAGTCAATTCGATCTATATGCATAATTAACAAGAACTGGGAAAGTAGAATACAATTAGTCATAATGTACTTTATAATGACTTACAAGACTGAGTCAATTCGTCATAATATAATTAACAAGAACTGGGAAAGTAGAATACAATTGAGTATAATGTACTTTATAATGACTTACAAGACTGAGTCAATTCATATAATTAACAAGAACTGGGAAAGTAGAATACAATTAGTCATAATGTACTTTATAATGACTTACAAGACTGAGTCAATTCGTCATAATATAATTAACAAGAACTGGGAAAGTAGAATACAATTAGTCATAATGTACTTTATAATGACTTACAAGACTGAGTCAATTCGTCATAATATAATTAACAAGAACTGGGAAAGTAGAATACAATTAGTCATAATGTACTTTATAATGACTTACAAGACTGAGTCAATTCGTCATAATATAATTAACAAGAACTGGGAAAGTAGAATACAATTAGTCATAATGTACTTTATAATGACTTACAAGACTGAGTCAATTCGTCATAATATAATTAACAAGAACTGGGAAAGTAGAATACAATTAGTCATAATGTACTTTATAATGACTTACAAGACTGAGTCAATTCGTCATAATATAATTAACAAGAACTGGGAAAGTAGAATACAATTAGTCATAATGTACTTTATAATGACTTACAAGACTGAGTCAATTCGTCATAATATAATTAACAAGAACTGGGAAAGTAGAATACAATTAGTCATAATGTACTTTATAATGACTTACAAGACTGAGTCAATTCGTCATAATATAATTAACAAGAACTGGGAAAGTAGAATACAATTAGTCATAATGTACTTTATAATGACTTACAAGACTGAGTCAATTCGTCATAATATAATTAACAAGAACTGGGAAAGTAGAATACAATTAGTCATAATGTACTTTATAATGACTTACAAGACTGAGTCAATTCGTCATAATATAATTAACAAGAACTGGGAAAGTAGAATACAATTAGTCATAATGTACTTTATAATGACTTAAAAGACTAGATCAATTCGTCATAATATAATTAACAAGAACTGGGAAAGTAGAATACAATTAGTCATAATGTACTTTATAATGACTTAAAAGACTGATCAATTCGTCATAATATAATTAACAAGAACTGGGAAAGTAGAATACAATTAGTCATAATGTACTTTATAATGACTTACAAGACTGAGTCAATTCGTCATAATATAATTAACAAGAACTGGGAAAGTAGAATACAATTAGTCATAATGTACTTTATAATGACTTAAAAGACTGAGTCAATTCGTCATAATATAATTAACAAGAACTGGGAAAGTAGAATACAATTAGTCATAATGTACTTTATAATGACTTACAAGACTGAGTCAATTCGTCATAATATAATTAACAAGAACTGGGAAAGTAGAATACAATTAGTCATAATGTACTTTATAATGACTTACAAGACTGAGTCAATTCGTCATAATATAATTAACAAGAACTGGGAAAGTAGAATACAATTAGTCATAATGTACTTTATAATGACTTAAAAGACTGAGTCAATTCGTCATAATATAATTAACAAGAACTGGGAAAGTAGAATACAATTAGTCATAATGTACTTTATAATGACTTAAAAGACTGAGTCAATTCGTCATAATATAATTAACAAGAACTGGGAAAGTAGAATACAATTAGTCATAATGTACTTTATAATGACTTAAAAGACTGAGTCAATTCGTCATAATATAATTAACAAGAACTGGAAAGTAGAATACAATTAGTCATAATGTACTTTATAATGACTTACAAGACTGAGTCAATTCGTCATAATATAATTAACAAGAACTGGGAAAGTAGAATACAATTAGTCATAATGTACTTTATAATGACTTACAAGACTGAGTCAATTCGTCATAATATAATTAACAAGAACTGGGAAAGTAGAAGATACAATTAGTCATAATGTACTTTATAATGACTTAAAAGACTGAGTCAATTCGTCATAATATAATTAACAAGAACTGGGAAAGTAGAATACAATTAGTCATAATGTACTTTATAATGACTTAAAAGACTGAGTCAATTCGTCATAATATAATTAACAAGAACTGGGAAAGTAGAATACAATTAGTCATAATGTACTTTATAATGACTTAAAAGACTGAGTCAATTCGTCATAATATAATTAACAAGAACTGGGAAAGTAGAATACAATTAGTCATAATGTACTTTATAATGACTTAAAAAAAGACTGAGTCAATTCGTCATAATATAATTAACAAGAACTGGGAAAGTAGAATACAATTAGTCATAATGTACTTTATAATGACTTAAAAGACTGAGTCAATTCGTCATAATATAATTAACAAGAACTGGGAAAGTAGAATACAATTAGTCATAATGTACTTTATAATGACTTAAAAAGACTGAGTCAATTCGTCATAATATAATTAACAAGAACTGGGAAAGTAGAATACAATTAGTCATAATGTACTTTATAATGACTTACAAGACTGAGTCAATTCGTCATAATATAATTAACAAGAACTGGGAAAGTAGAATACAATTAGTCATAATGTACTTTATAATGACTTAAAAGACTGAGTCAATTCGTCATAATATAATTAACAAGAACTGGGAAAGTAGAATACAATTAGTCATAATGTACTTTATAATGACTTAAAAGACTGAGTCAATTCGTCATAATATAATTAACAAGAACTGGGGAAAGTAGAATACAATTAGTCATAATAATGTACTTTATAATGACTTAAAAGACTGAGTCAATTCGTCATAATATAATTAACAAGAACTGGGAAAGTAGAATACAATTAGTCATAATGTACTTTATAATGACTTAAAAAGACTGAGTCAATTCGTCATAATATAATTAACAAGAACTGGGAAAGTAGAATACAATTAGTCATAATGTACTTTATAATGACTTAAAAGACTGAGTCAATTCGTCATAATATAATTAACAAGAACTGGGAAAGTAGAATACAATTAGTCATAATGTACTTTATAATGACTTAAAAGACTGAGTCAATTCGTCATAATATAATTAACAAGAACTCGGGAAAGTAGAATACAATTAGTCATAATGTACTTTATAATGACTTAAAAGACTGAGTCAATTCGTCATAATATAATTAACAAGAACTGGGAAAGTAGAATACAATTAGTCATAATGTACTTTATAATGACTTAAAAGACTGAGTCAATTCGTCATAATATAATTAACAAGAACTGGGAAAGTAGAATACAATTAGTCATAATGTACTTTATAATGACTTAAAAGACTGAGTCAATTCGTCATAATATAATTAACAAGAACTGGGAAAGTAGAATACAATTAGTCATAATGTACTTTATAATGACTTAAAAGACTGGGTCAATTCGTCATAATATAATTAACAAGAACTAGGAAAGTAGAATACAATTAGTCATAATGTACTTTATAATGACTTAAAAGACTGAGTCAATTCGTCATAATATAATTAACAAGAACTGGGAAAGTAGAATACAATTAGTCATAATGTACTTTATAATGACTTAAAGACTGAGTCAATTATTCATAATATAATTAACAAGAACTGGGAAAGTAGAATACAATTAGTCATAATGTACTTTATAATGACTTAAAAGACTGAGTCAATTCGTCATAATATAATTAACAAGAACTGGGAAAGTAGAATACAATTAGTCATAATGTACTTTATAATGACTTAAAAGACTGAGTCAATTCGTCACTTAATATAATTAACAAGAACTGGAAAAGTAGAATACAATTAGTCATAATGCTTTATAATGACTTAAAAGACTAGAGTCAATTCGTCATAATATAATTAACAAGAACTGGGAAAGTAGAATACAATTAGTCATAATGTACTTTATAATGACTTAAAAGACTGAGTCAATTCGTCATAATATAATTAACAAGAACTGGGAAAGTAGAATACAATTAGTCATAATGTACTTTATAATGACTTACAAGACTGAGTCAATTCATCATAATATAATTAACAAGAACTGGGAAAAGTAGAATACAATTAGTCATAATGTACTTTATAATGACTTAAAAGACTGAGTCAATTCGTCATAATATAATTAACAAGAACTGGGAAGAGGCCAAGAATACAATTAGTCATAATGTACTTTATAATGACTTAAAAGACTGAGTCAATTCGTCATAATATAATTAACAAGAACTGGGAAAGTAGAATACAATTAGTCATAATGTACTTTATAATGACTTAAAAGACTGAGTCAATTCGTCATAATATAATTAACAAGAACTGGGAAAGTAGAATACAATTAGTCATAATGTACTTTATAATGACTTAAAAAGACTGAGTCAATTCGTCATAATATAATTAACAAGAACTGGGAAAGTAGAATACAATTAGTCATAATGTACTTTATAATGACTTAAAAAGGAACTGAGTCAATTCGTCATAATATAATTAACAAGAACTGGGAAAGTAGAATACAATTAGTCATAATGTACTTTATAATGACTTAAAAGACTGAGTCAATTCGTCATAATATAATTAACAAGAACTGGGAAAGTAGAATACAATTAGTCATAATGTACTTTATAATGACTTAAAAGACTGAGTCAATTCGTCATAATATAATTAACAAGAACTGGGAAAATGAGAATACAATTAGTCATAATGTACTTTATAATGACTTAAAAGACTGAGTCAATTCGTCATAATATAATTAACAAGAACTGGGAAAGTAGAATACAATTAGTCATAATGTACTTTATAATGACTTAAAAGACTGAGTCAATTCGTCATAATATAATTAACAAGAACTGGGAAAGAGTAGAATACAATTAGTCATAATGTACTTTATAATGACTTAAAAGACTGAGTCAATTCGTCATAATATAATTAACAAGAACTGGGAAAGTGAAATACAATTAGTCATAATGTACTTTATAATGACTTAAAAGACTGAGTCAATTCATTATGTATAATTAACAAGAACTGAGAGAAGTAGAATACAATTAGTCATAATGTACTTTATAATGACTTAAAAGACTGAGTCAATTCGTCACTTAATATAATTAACAAGAACTGGGAAAGTAGAATACAATTAGTCATAATGTACTTTATAATGACTTAAAAGACTGAGTCAATTCGTCATAATATAATTAACAAGAACTGGGAAAGTAGAATACAATTAGTCATAATGTACTTTATAATGACTTAAAAGACTGAGTCAATTCGTCATAATATAATTAACAAGAACTGGGAAAGTAGAATACAATTAGTCATAATGTACTTTATAATGACTTAAAAGACTGAGTCAATTCGTCATAATATAATTACCAAAAAATGCGAAGACAATGAATAATTAGTCATAATTATGTTTGCAGTATCATTTATACTCGAGTTGTTACTCGGTTTTTAAAACTATCAAACTTCGACAACTTTAAAGCAGATTATGCTTCCGTGTTTACGGTTTTTAAGGGACTCAGTTACTAGACAGATCCTCAATCTGAATTCATACTTAGTAGTTACTCAATACCCAACAAGTAAGTATACCATGCGATTTTACTCATATACTTAGTATACTATTGTTCGCCAAGTACAAGGCACAAGAGCCACTTAAGTTAAAGTGTTTCCAAATGATACTATTGCAAGGACGGTAAAAGAAAGAATTAAAAAATGTAAATTTTAAGAATATTTAGGATAAATAACTGTTGACCATAAACGAAGAGTTTAAGATCGTAGCTATCGAGGAAGTGTCCTCTTCGAAGTCTACTCCGCAAATCAACAAATCTGTCCGAGAGAAACTTCCGCCTTACCAATGAAATACGAACAAAATGAGAATGAGTTGACGGTTCCTAGTTGTAAAGGTCTAGTCTGGTGGAACTAAAGAAATGTAGCTCGTCTGAACATCTACCATGGAAATAGCAATAGTATAGCTAGAAACTGGTAATGCTTGGCCCCTGGGAAAGGGCTTATAGGATTTAAAGTAATTAATCTCTTACAGGGTCACGTAAATACTTTTCAATTCTTTCAAAGCTAAAAAGTTAGGATTCGATAATTTCAGTTTATATATATATATATATATATATATATATATATATATATATATATATATATATATATAATCATTTTACCTAAAGCAAAGCAGGACCACCACTTGTGCGCAGGGGGTTACAGTGAGAGAAAAAACAAGGGGATATCGAAGAAAGGATAAGAGATGGATGGTTATCAAGTATATAGAAGATGGCAATTGAATCCAACGGAAGGGAGTTCCACAAGTGGGCATTGCAAGAAAAAATAGAGTAGAAGAACCGGTTACATTTAACTATTTCGACGATAAAAGAGTGCGACCTGGAGTCCAATCTAGTAGCATAAGTAAATACATGTCGGGGAACCAGGAAAAGAAGCTCGTCATAGTTTTTATGAAAATACTTGTAGAAACGACAGCGGGAAAACAGAGGATCGATTTTATTGTAGATCCTTCTTTGAATTTTGTCGAGAACCTCAAAATGAATAGCAGGAGCCCCTGACCATATATGGCAACAGAATTTAATTCACATACGAATGGTATATTTATAATGTATCTTTACTAATTCAGAAATAAACCATTATAGTATGTGTATCCACAAATCGAGTTGCCGAGTTCGAATTCCAGTTGAATTCCTTGCATTCACTTACGCACAGATTTTCTTTGGGAAAGGTATTAATCCGTCTCTTCTCTCCAGCTATGGGTTAAATAACAGAACAGATTGGGTTCTATAGCCTTGGCTGGCAACCAATCTACCGCAGAAAGCAATAGCAACCTACGAGACATGATCGTTCAAAGCGTGTATCTCGTATGGCACTTAACTGATACTACAAGTTAACTATTCAACTTTCTGTTTAACAAACAGAAAAATGAGATAAGAAATCTCAAAAGTTCAAAATAAGAAAATATTTTTTATTATTACGTCTACCTTAAGGCGGAGATATTGTATTTAGTGGCGTTTGTCTGTTTGTTATTTTCTTTGTCTGTTTGTCGGCGGGCAAGATATCTCAAGACACGCTGGATGGATTTCAGATGAAACTTTCAGGATGATTTTTGGGTTCGATCCGTAAGGGATAAAGTTGTGTTTTTTGTTGTTTTTTTTTTGTTGTTTTTTTCGTTATTTTACTAGTATTGTTTTAACTTTTAACATGCCAAATACTAAATTACCTCCCCTAGATTGCTTTACATCATTACATTTTCTGAACGCACTATTTTTGATACGAAAACATTACTATTTGAAATATAACTTATAAATATAAGCAAAACAAAAACAAATATAAAATACACAAAAATCAATCAAAATAAAACTTTGGGTTATTAAAAAGTAAAAATGAAGTCTTCCACAATTTTTGCAGTCTACTTGCTAATCGCTGAGATGATGTTGGTATTACCTTGGCAGAGGTTTACGGTTTTTGACTGCTCTTGTTATTATTACTTTTTGGTTTTCGTTTATATAAGTCAAAATATAACCTTGTGCTTTTCTTTCTTTTTTTTAGGACGAAAACGACAATGTCCCTGTTTTTGACAAAAAAATGTATTTTGCACACATCGCTGAGAACTCACCACCTGGTAAACACTTTACTGCATTTTTTCTTTTTTTGCTAATAATGAACTCAAGACCTAAATTCTACTCTAGAACTGAAACTTTTCTAATTTATGAATCAATATAGAAGCGACGGTTGCCATTACCTTTCCTTGCTAAATAGTTTCCATCTACTTTAGAGTTTCATTTTTAAAAAAAAAATCATTACGTATATATATTTAAATATAAGTATTTTGAATACGAACACTATGTAAGCTTACGGAAGCGCGCATCGCTGTTTTGTTATTAAAAGTGTGTATTGTTAGTTTTCAATTAGTTTTTTTCTATTTTATGACAAATATCATTTATATATTTATACTTTCTTCTTGGGTCATTTAAGGCTTGATCCTTATTGCCATTTGATCAATATTATTTTTGATACAGGTACCAGTGTGACCAAAATTCGAGCACATGATGCCGACATCACAAGCCCTAACAACGAAGTTATTTACAGAATCGACAGTGGAGCATTCGACAAATTCCGTATTGACGCCGTCAGCGGAATTTTAACTGTAGAGAAAGGCGCCATATTGGATCGTGAGATGATGGCTAAATACCAGTTAAATGTTTCAGCTATCGATCGTGGCACTCCTTCCAACCACGGCAAGTGCCAAGTAATCATCTATATCGGTGACGTCAATGACGAATCACCGTTCTTCGACAAACCGACTAACTACCTGTCAGTCATGGAGAACCAGACGATTGGCACGGTCATACATACTGTGTCTGCAAAAGACAATGACTTGGGTGCACACCTTGAATATTATATTTTGTCTGATCGTATCCAAGCCTTCAATGATCTCACACCGGTGCCGCCTAACATTTTAGAAACTATCAAGGTAAGATTAAGATGAAATCTGGCCGATTCATTTTAACAAAACAAACAAAAGCTGCAAAATTAATTTTAGTTTTCTTTTCCTGCATTTCACTAAAAGTTAAGCAAACAATTTTTTCTTTCTAATTAAGTTTTGAAATAAACTTGTAAGTGTGTTTTATACAATTTAATTATTCTGAAACGAAGCTTATTCACCTCATGTAAAAATTATAATACCGCTAAGACGAAAGAGGCTACTGGACTACTAACATTTTAAGAGAATCATTTTTTTCAATTCATTGTTTATTCAATACATATCTGCAGTGGATATCGGCTCAGAACGAGAAATAGGAGAGCCGAGTTCGAATTCCAGTTGAATTCGTTGCTTCACATAGGCACAAATAACCTTGGGAAAAGTATTAATCCGTCACTTCTTCCGCCAGCTATGAATCAAATAACAGTATAGTTTTGGGTTCTATATCCTTGGACGTGCGTTGTGGTACAGTGGATAACGGCTCGGACCGAGAAATCGAGGAGCCGAGTTCCAATTCCAGCCGAATTCATTGCATTCATTTACGCCCAAATACCCTTGGGAAATGTATTAATCCGTCTCTTCCTTCCACTTATGGGTTAAATAACAGGACAGATTGGGTTCTATAGCCTTGGTTGGCAAACAGTCTACCGCAGAAAGCAACGGCAACCTACTACGGGATAATCCTCTGCCCAGTCAGTCATGTCTCTTTCGAGACATGATCGCCCAAGCGTGTATTACGTATGGCACTTAACTGACTGATCCTTGGTTGATAACCATTTTTACCGTAGAAATTAATGGCAACATACTGCGGGAAAATCTTCTGCCTAGTCAGTCATGTCTTTTTAGAGACATCATCGCCCAAGCGAGTATGGAATTTAACTGACAGATCCAATACAAAATCCAGTAGCCATTCAAAGATGTGTAGACTATGCACATTTGTAGGAAATGTAATGATTAACCCTAAACTTGAAAAGATTAATATTCAAAATATTGGCAAAATCAAAATTTTGACATTCCATACCACTTCAAATAAAATGTTAGGAAGGAAACTCCATTCAATACTAGAAAGAGTGATAACAGCTACTGAACTTGGGAAACCTGTTTTCCTGAAAAATTGTTTTACGAGAAAGATTTTATAAATTTCAACCGGAGGCTGTACCGGATGCTCAGTCAGTGAATATTAAATGTTTTCTTATAAGGAAAGGGCTAATGTTTCTATTATTATTACCATGTCATTAATTTTCTTTAGGATTACATCGTATATACCGACTACGCAGAACAACCTAATAGACTCGAGATAATCATAAAAGAATTCAAAGACCATAAGTGCTACCTTATAGACGTGATCTTATCAAAGATCTTATCTTATTTGACAAAGCTATTTTAGCCAAAGAATTTGATAAAGTTCTGGCACAAATATAAAGCTATGGTAATTACAACACGCTGGTATTTAAACGTAACAATTACTCAAGTTTTATTAAGACCTCTGGAAACAATAGTGAAAAATATTGATGCACATATTAAGATATTCCTGGGGCATTCATCTTTATCTGAAATACAAACAATAGTGTTCACATATTTATACACATAGAAAGAAGTGTTTCAATACCTTTATAAGTAGAATCTTTATTTACTTTAAACCTCAAGTAAAAGACTTGTTCAAGGAATGTATCAAAATAAAATTGAAGATAACTACAGTATTGCTTGGAGATACGAGCGTACCGACATACAAGTTTATTGAGATTCGACCGATTTTTAACCTTAAGATACTAGCTGAATTTTAAGATACGAGCGAGTGTCAGTTAATTATTCGCTAGTTGGTGCATATAAAAAACAAGTGAAAAATTATAAATTTCTTATAATTTAAAATTAGTCACAGTAATGGATAAAATATGAAGACGTTGGGAACTGGTTAATGTTTCGTTGATTCGACCTTGTGTCAGACTTAACCGAACTTTCTACAGCTTACAAGCTTTATGCAGAATTATCATCAGGTCTTTCATCATCAGAAGATTGGTTGTCGGCAGGATGAAATATGTGGAATTGTGTGGAATAGTGTAAGAATAAAATATACATTTTTCATGTTCAAATAGAAAATTTATTAAAAGGAGGAATAAAAAGAATTCGTAGAAATTAATGTTCAATGAGAAAGTTAAGGGTATCAAGAGTTCTTACAAAATGTTCGTAAAAGTAATTTGTTGAAAGAGAAAGAGGACAATTTCCGAGTCGCTTGAAGTTGAAGTTACATTTTAGATGTTTCGTCTCGCGGCTTCCATCTAACTTTGACTGACGCTGATCAAGTCGTCATTAGATTTTCGCACTGATTCGCGAAGTCCTCAAGTCTTGCAAGTCGCTCCCACTGGTCAAAAATCAATTTAACACCTACTTGCGAATGCTGGGTTCGACTTTTTCGTTAAGCACATGGTCAATCCTTTTTCTATTTGAGAAAAACCAGGATTTCGCACGTCAATGTGAATTTTGGTAAAAGTGAAGAAGGTTGATTTTAATTAATTTCTTATCCGCTACAAATGTAAATGTTTTAATTTTTCCCAAATTAAGTGATAATCTTCAGTATCGTAGAATAGATTAGTTGTTGCTAGGCCAGGTTAGTGGTTCCTAAGCTCTCTCTCTCTCTCTCTCTCTCTCTCTCTCTCTCTCTCTCTCTCTCTCTATTTGAGAAAAACCAGGATTTCACACGTCAATGTGAATTTTGGTAAAAGTGAAGAAAGTTGATTTTAATTATTTTCTTATCCGCTACAAATGTAAATGTTTTAATTTTTCCAAAATTAAGTGATAATCTTCAGTATCGTAGAATAGATTAGTTGTGCCTAGGCCAGGTTAGTGGTTCCTAAGCTCTCTTTCTCTCTCTCTCTCTCTCTTTCTATCTCGCTCTCTCTCTCTCTCGCTCTCTCTCTCTCTCTCTCGCTCTCTCTCTCTCTCTCTCTCTCTCTCTCTCTCTCTCTCTCTCTAGTATAGTGTATTTCTTTAAAATTTGTTTTTCCCCTTTTATTATATCCCTTGTTTCTTCACGCGTTTTTACTAAACTAAAATAGGGGTGAGTTTTAGGAAAATAAGGGTGACTTTTACAAACCTGGAACGGATCGAAAATATTCTCATAAATTTCAATGGAGAAAACTGATTTGAGATACATGTCTTTTGAGTTACGAGCTCGCTCTTGGCACGAATTAAACTCGTATCTCTGGGCATCACCTTATATAAATAACAGCGACTATAAATATAAACAATTTTACAACTATTTAACTCAAAAATGAAACTACAATTACACAGTTTTCAGGTTTTATTTGTATGTTTGTATTAAAGAGGCGGGCATATTTGCTTTTAAAGTATGTTTCTTGACTTAATGTACTTTATTAACATTTTAGTAAGTTATTATCAACATAAATTGGTCACGAGGAATTGTTCAAAGATTCTACTTCTGTTAGTATTGCTAACATTTACTTGAATATTTTATCTACACATCATTCTATATACATTACCTAATACCATTATTTTTGTATACAATACAGGGTACGATGGATGAATTGTTGTCTGAATGATGCTAAAATGAAAATAATACTGACATCTCATTTTAACAGATAACTTTACCAAAATTGCACAAACATGTTTTGAAATACTAAAGAGTAAATTTATTTTTAAAAATCGCCATTGGTTTCAGGCACGACATCCAGACGACTTCGGAATCTCCTGAAACTCTTCTGGGCGGTCTCCTTGTTTAAGTTTGTGAATGCTGCGATAATCTTTGCCTTCTGTTCATCTATTGTATTATATGAATTTTTGTTGGTCTCACACATAATAATCAAGAAGGTTGCAGTTTGGGAAGTTAACTGGCCATATGTAAAGGGTATTGTAGTCGCAGAAATTATCTTACAGCCATGAATGGGTTTTCTTGCTTGTGTGAGATTATACAGAGCCCTATTACCAGACATAGGTTCTTCCAGAAGACACCCTCTTGACTTAGGGCACACTACCTCCTCAAGGCACTTCATGTAGACCTCCGTGTTGACTCAGATTCTGCTAAAAACAAATTCGGGCGTTCTTTTATCAGAGCGATCAGTGTTAGTTTTCTGAGCTGCCGTACCTTCATAGTCACCATTAGACTCATCCAACTCTTTCCGAATCCTCTGCACTGTCTTCATATTGACACCCAGATACCCTAAAATGTTCGTATTGGATATTCTGGTGCGCATGCCAAGCAGTAAAGCATACCGTTTCCAAATATCTAACGGAGTGAATTGCGTTATGGTGCCCTTTTTTTCTCACAGACGGTGCCCAACTGACCTTACTATACTGTGTAGTCGACAAGATTAAAACCAAACAACGTGCAGGCGAAAAATTAAAACTATATAATGGCGGCATTTTACGCATTGCACCCAATATAATGTATTAGATGTTTATTATAGGAACAATATTATTTATCATATGTGTAATATTATTTACACTATTTACACCTTTATTGCCATATTCACGTGGTTTCTGTCATTGTACTCTCTGGCCATCTTCAAGTGATATTCGGGTTGAAATAATAATTTTTTAAAAGAAATTATTTATTTATTTCATACTATTTTTAGTATTTATTGCCAAGAATATAATACGAAATTAAAATAGAATGATTCTTTTGTTATTATTAATTTGCAAAATTTTCAAGGCAAGGAAGTAAAGATGAACTCGTCCGAATCACCCTAAATTTTCTTCATTCTGTCATTCATGAAACTACGATATAAGTAATTATTAAATATTTATAAATTCATTTGATGCACATGTTATTGTGCAGTATTAACAAAAGAACCCTTCTGTTTTCATTTACAATTATTCACTTGACAATAAATACTAAAACATAGTATGAAATACATCATTTATTTAAAACACTGGTGTGACCTAATAATTATGGCCAGTCGTGTATATCAAATTAAGTTATAATATAAACTATGTGTTTAGTATTGTGTATTAAAGGTATATTATATAATATATGTATAATTGTTTTATGCGCAATATGTATTACGTGTTCCTCAAAAGTAAAAATTTAACATTCATTGACCGAGCAGCCAGTACAGATTTGGGTTAAAAATCATTAAATATTTCTCCTAAAATAATCTTTCAAGAAGAGTCCAGAAGCTTTTACCACTCTTTTCAGTATTGATGGGAGTTTCTTTCCTAACCTCTTATTTGAAGTAGTATGAGATCATAACATCTTGATAGTGTCATTATTTTCTCTTCAAGTTCCAAGTGCTATCAATCTTAGCTGCTGGTAGTTGTCAAGTGGTGTGGTTCTTGTTATTTGGCACAATTCTTTACCTTTACTTTTTAAAATGGTAGTGGTTTTTATCTATACCATTTTTTTCTGTATGGAATATTTTATAATGTCAGCATATTTTCTCATTGTTATCTCTCGCTATGATGCCTATTTTTAAATTTACTGGCTGGTAAATGATATTATTAATAGTTTCCTCAGTTTGTGCAAATTAACGACATATTCGATGGGCGCCATTATTTTCAAAAATGTTCCCAATGAGATCTTGTCTGAAGATTTGATCTTGTGCTGTGAGGATATACTACTCTCTTTGTAGTTTCAACCCAAATCTCCTCAACCACTGAAAAGTCAAATTTTAGATGGTATCATTCTTTTGTTTTAATAGATATCGGTTATATAAGGCTTTTTTTTCTTCCTAATTAGTTTTCTGTTTTGTTAGGCTTTTTATTATTTGTTTTTATCTGGTGTCTTATGCCATCTTTCTTGGTATTTTTCCATCTAGTTCATTTTGTTCAGCTGTAAATTGTGACTGAATTTTTAACTTTCTTATTGAATGCAGCTTTTTTATTTTATTAAAGCTCCTGTTATTATTATTATTATTATTATTATTATTATTATTATTATTATTATTATGTCATTTTTCATCATATTTTGATTTCTGCTATGGTCGTATTACCAACCAAGTCTGCGGGAGGACCTATGGCAGGTCATGGCGAGTTGTTATGGCTCCATTTCATGTTTTTTCTATCTCCCCTATCATCCCTAGCGTTACATAGTCAAAGTTTTACTTAGTGTGTGGGTTGTACCTAATAAGACAATTTTTTTGTATATCTCTTAAGCTGGGGTTTCCAGGGATTCTTTCAATGTGTTGTTTTGTTCCATTTTTTATCATTCCAAGTGCACCTACTATCACTGGCACAACTCTTGTTTTCAATTTCCACATTTTTTCTATTTCAATTTCCAGGTCTTTATATTTTGACAGTTTTTCAAATTCCTTGACAAGCCATATCAATTAATAGACAAGTGTTCTCTTTCTGGTTTTTAACAATAATGTCTGGCCTATTTGCTTCAGTTTTTCTATCTGTGTAGATGGTTTAATCCCATAGAATGTTGACATCTTCTATTTCTGTAACCGGTGCTGGGTGATGTTCATACCAATGTTGTTTACAGATTTTCCATAGTGTTTGCACTGTCCAATGTAAATATTGCCCCACTCTATCGTGGTGATTTTTATATTTATTTGAGGCAAGTACAGAACAACCTGAGATTAGATACTCTATTGTTTCTTGGTGTTTATCACAGAACCTGCATTTTGGATCCTCATTATTATGTATACTATTTGTCTGAAAGTTTCTAGCGAAAAGACTTTGGTCTTGCGATGCAAGAATAAAGCCTTCAGTCTCAGACTTTACTCCAGATGCACGTAACCATCGGTGAGTATTAACTTTATCAACATTGGATTTATTGGCACGTTCTGGATATTGGCCATGCAGAGGTTTGTCTTGCCAGCGTTGTTTCATCTTTTCAAGAGCTTTATCTTTGGCTTTCATCTTCATATTTTTTGCCGCAATAGTTGCTTCTTGGCTTCTGTTTTGCTTTTCTACAGAATCTCCTAAATGTAAATATTGTTTGTATTTACTGCCTTCTTTTATTATTGAATATTTTTTCTTTCTTTATTATTATCATTATTATAATTATCATTATTATTATTTCCCACCTTTGACTGATCTCATCTCAATATCTCCTGCATTTTCCTCGGTATCTTCACATATCCCAACAGTGCCGTTGTCTCTGGACAATTTCAATTCTTATTTGACTTTCTATTTCATTCACTCTCCATACTCGTGTTTTGGTAGTTCTGAGAGCGCCAGTTATTATGGGTACGCCTTTTTCTTCCACGCTATATACAGTTATTTTGTTTTATTTTTCAAATTCACGCTAACTGGCACAATTAAGTCTACAATTCACCAAGGCCTCTATAATTATTTTTTTCTTTTTGCCGGGATAGGATGAACGGCTTACCTGTCGAATTCTCAGAGTATCTTATTAATTCATATTTTCTATAACGGCCACTGGTTTGTACTGATATATATATTATTGTTACTATTTATTGAGACATCATAATGCCAACAAGAGGGTGCAGCGATAGAGAACATAAGAAGCCCAATATACCCAACATGACATCCAGTTTTTAGGATTAACCTGACATATGCATCACAGCCAATTGTGCGTGATATGGCGACAGGTGCCTGGTTTGGGTCCTGACAGAAGTCGAGTAACCCAGTCCGCTCAAACAGTCTCCGGTTGAAAGTGTTTCCAAGTATCTAGATGTCACTCGCAAGTCGTTTTCAAACATAAAATAATAATCTTTTCGATGCTCAGCCAATTTGCTACCCACTCCATGAAAATACATGCGCCATGTTTAACTGGTTAAGAGTAAGCAATTAAAAAGCAAATAAGTTGGACTGAACGGAATATTTATCCATCCTCATTTACCAAGACGAAACATCGAAACATGTACATGTTAACATTTGCAATGAATTAAGATCAGAATCCATCATAAACACCCAGTATAACATCAGGACAATTATTATTATTATGTCATTTTTCATCATATTTCGATTTCTGCTTTGGTCTCACTACCAACCAAGTCTGCGGGGAGACCTAAGGCAGGTAGTGGCGTGTTGTTATGGCTCCATTTCATGTTTTTCTATCTTCCCTATCATCCCCAGTTTTTTTACGAGCCATAATGCTAAATCCTAGTTCTTGCAAATAATCTCTTGACACTGTAAATTGCTATAATTACTGAAAAATACTAAATATCAATCTGAAATTGAAAATTGGGACTTTCATGCTTATTCGCTATACCGAATAGTACAAATTATTTCATTGAATAACACATATTTATGAATTTTACACAAAATATTTGACAATACCTCTTTTGCATATAATCTCTAGACGCAGTTTAGATTCTTTTTATTTTCCTGTGTTTATTTTATCTCATTGCGTTATGTTAATTCTTTTGTCTTATTGCCCTGTACTTATTGTTTAACTTATTTCTATGTGTTTATTGTTTTATCTTATTGCCCTGTGCATATTAATTGTTTTATCTTATTGCCCTGTGCATATTGTTTTATCTTATTTTTCCTGTGATTATTAATCAATTTATCTTATTTCGCTCCTTGTTTTTATCTTATTATCCTGCACTTACTGTTTTCTCTTATTGCCCTGTATTTATTAGCTGTTTTATCTTGTTTCCCTATGCTTATTAATTGCTTTATTCTATTGTTAATTGCTTCGTAACTGTTTTATCTTATTATCTTGTGTTTCATTTTACAACGGATAGCAGATTCTTCTTCAGTCATTTGCTTTGTTTTTCAGAGTCATTTTGGTATCTACAGTAATAATGGTTCAATATATATTAAGAGCCCGCCAGACAGAGAAGAGGCCGATCAGGTGATTTTACCTGTTCTTGTCAAAGATTTGAATGCGTGGAAATCACCAAAAACACAGGATGTAACTCGAGAACAGACCGCTACAGGTAGGAAAGACGACATTTGTGATTAAATAGAATTATTAAGATCTTTAGTTACTTACTCTTCCAAAATATTTAAATGAATTCTTAAAAAATGCAAAGGATTAGCATAAATTTAACACTATATATAATCTGGAAAACTGGCTTAAACAGCCTCCTTTTTCTATCTATACTAAATTCTAATTTATTTTTGTCACAATAACTAATAGAAATACCATTTTTATGGCAATCCCAGCGTTTATAACAACTGCCTACCAAATGTTGCTGAAAATGTTAGCAAATTGGAAAATCAGACATTGTTTTAAGATCTCTTAATTCATACGTATTTTAATTTACTTTCGTGAAGATTAAATGCATATACATTCTAGTTTTTAGGATTATATTTTAAAATACTATAACTCTCGATAAAGACCACCATAAAAAAGGTTCAAAAGTTATCTCCTCTTGACCATTCTAGCAATTCACATGACATCGGAGTTGTTTTTCTGCTGCCTTCTCTCCGATGTTGAAATTCAGTGTTTTTTGTTCTTTTAGACTGATCGCCAAACAAGGCTAAACAACAGAGGCTCCTCAACTATTTAACCTGTTAATAAGAGAAGAAATTAATTCATGTATTTTTAGTGGTATTATTGCAATAGAAAAGGATGTGTTCAAATTCAGGCCGATTCTGTTACATTCACTTTGCGCCAATACCGTTGAAAAAGATATGAACACATCTTCTACTAGCTAGGAGTCAAAACAGACTGGGTATTTTCTTCTTGCATTTCAAACAGTCTATGAGAAAGGCAATTCTAAATTCAAACCTGTGGATGTGTTTTCTGTTCTATTTCTATGTTATTATGAAAAATGTTGTTCCAATAAGACTTCGCCATTATAATCACATCAGGTAGCACCTAGGGTAGTCTAGGTGGTTCACTTCAAACGCTGAACTGTTCGATTCCTATACATCAAAATCGTGAGATCATTTCAAAGTGGACGGTGTTTGAAGTCGTCTTCAAATTCTACACTTTTGAACCGCTAGTTCACTCGCACCTTCACGTCTTATTTTATTAATGCCTAATTCTTTTCTTTCATTTACACAGTAATTCTAACAATCACAGTCCTTGACGCAAACGACAATCCTCCTGATTTTTTACCAAGTAAAATCTATCGAGTAAATGTTTCCGAGGGGGTCCCTCTTGATACGGAGGTTTTGACAGTTAAAGCAACAGACAAGGACAAGAACCAAAAAATATGGTTCCGAATTGGATATGATCCAATGGCAACATTTAAAATCAAGTCATCTGAATCGTACACAGGTAAGATTTTATCTTTTTTGAAATTATTTTTCATTTTCTTGTTTTATTTCAAAAGTTCAAACTCAAAGATTATACAAAAAATCTATTAACAGTAAATAATAATAATAATAATAATAATAATAATAATAATAATAATAATAATGTGCAAACATTATGGAAAAGCTGTAAACAAACACTGGTATGAACATCACCCAGCACCGGTTACAGAAATAGAAGATGTAACCATTCTATGGGATTACACCATCTACACAGACAGCAAAATTGAAGCAAACAGGCCAGACATTATTGTTAAAAACCAGAAGGAGAAAACTTGTCTATTAATTGATATGGCTTGTCCAGCGGATTGTAACATAGCAATCAAGGAATTTGAAAAACTGTCAAAATATAAAGACCTGGAAATTGAAATAGAAAAAATGTGGAAATTGAAAACAAGAGTTGTGCCAGTGATAGTAGGTGCACTTGGAATGATAAAAAAATGGAACAAAACAACACATTGAAAGAATCCCTGGAAACCCCAGCTTAAGAGATATACAAAAAATTGTCTTATTAAGTACAGCCCACACACTAAGGAAAACTTTATCTATGTAATGCTAGGGATGATAAGGAAGATAGAAAAACATGAAATGGAGCCATAACAACACGCCACTACCTGCCTTAGGTCTCCCCGCAGATTTGGTTGGTAGTGAGACCAAAGCAGAAATTGAAATATGATGAAAAATGAAATAATAATAATAATAATAATAATAATAATAATAATAATAATAATCCCAAATGTAGATTCTGTGATACTTATCCAGAAATAATAAACATGTTTTTCAGGTTGCACGGCTTTAGCACCAACTGAACATAAAACTCGGCATGATAGAGTGGGCCAATATCTGCACTGGAAAATATGCAACTTTTACGGGAAAGAAACTGGTATATGCATCACCTAAGCAATTGTTGTAGAGATAAGACCTGTAACAATTTCATGGGATTTACAATACGCACAGACAGAACGATCAAATCTAATCGCCTAGAAATCGTGATCAAAGACCACAATAATAGAATGTGCTTTCTTATTGTTATGACAGAAATGCCATAACACAGACTCAGATATAAGGTTGAATTATATATTCTCGTAAAACCTAGTACAAAGGTAAACGTGGACTGGAGAGTACTTACTCTCGCAGACGTCTAATCCCTAAAGTAATTCATCCCACGCAAGGCATTAAAGTTACTAAAACACAAGTTAGTGAGTGTGAACGCATTCAGTCAATTAGTTAAGTGCCATACGTGATAAACGCTTGGGCGATCATGTCTCGAAAGAAGATTATCCCGCAGTAGGTTGCCATTGCCTTCTCCGGTAGACTGGTTGCCGACCAAGGCTATAGAACCCAGTCTGTCCTGCTATTTAACCCATAACTGGAAGGAAGAGACGGATTAATACCTTACCCAAGGGTATTTGCGCTTAAGTGAATGCAATAGATTCAACTGGAATTAGAACTCGGCTACCCGGTTTCTCCTTCCGAGCCGATATCCACTGTACCACAACGCAGATTGACATTGCATTTAATTTAATAATATTAAGAAGCAAGATCAATAACGATTGACATTGCATTTAATTTTTTGAAGTTGGTTAAAATGCATGGCCCGGAAGAATGTTCTCCAACAGTGCGAGAAAATAAACTATTAGCATAGAACTTACGGTTTCATCTACTTGATTAAACTGTAAATTCGTGAGACATTGTTGCTAAGTACTAAAGCTGCGCTTAAATTCATAAGGTCTAGCTACCATAGAGAAGAGTTAATCCGAATAACTACTATAAAATTATTTATAGAAAAAACACAGAGAAACAATTTTAAGGCGATGGGAAAGTGACTGAAGCCGAGATGCCAGGTCAGGGCCAATAATATTGTTGAGTTTTCTTTGTATTTTATCAAGAATCTATGAATACATATGAATTCTATACAGCAGAAGCACCGGATCATTTGTGTCAGGAATATTCTAAGCATGGACGAATGGCAGTCTTTTATATATTCAAAATAGATTCTATGGAGAAAAACTGTTTCTCCCGACACAGTGAATCAATTTTCTTAGCAGTAGACCTAGCAATGGATTCAATATAGTTTTTTTTTCATGTAAGCCGAAAAACTTAACCCAAGAAGGTACAAGTCACTCTCTTGGAGATTAGCACCAGCCATACAGGTGCAAGCTAGAAAGATGTCAATTTAAAAAATAATTTTGTTTTGGAGGCGTTAAAATTAACACTTCATTCCTTGCTCCAGTTAACAACAGATTGCAGTTCATTTATGAGATCCGCTGCCAAAATATTTCTCATTCTCTAAGATTCTGAGTTGCACATTGATTTGTATAAATAAAATGAAGTGGATCACCTTTTGCCTTCATCCTTTGTATTTTTTATGGCGTAATTGATTACATTGTCTGATCATGTGACTGACTTTTATTTTCCTTATTTTTATTCTTATTTCCAGGTATCATCCGTCTTCAAAGACAACTTGACAGAGAAGAATACTCGAATATCACATTCACTGTGTTAGCCATTGATGAAAAAGGTCCACATCCGCTGACGTCAACAGCAACAGTCTACGTCAATGTAGTGGATATGAATGACAACAGACCACGTTTCATTACTCAAGAGTATGTTTATTCTGTGTACGAAAACGCAAAACTGAATACACTTATTGCAACAATTAAAGCAGTTGATGACGACAATGGAGCCTACGGAAAAGTTCATTATTCCCTAGAGACAACTGACCAAGATTTACCTTTTAGAATTGATGAAGACACGGTAAGTTGTGAATAGTAAAAAAATATTCAATGAAACGGCACCGTAAAGCATTTTTTATTAAGGTTTATAAGATCTATTTTTTGTTATATCCGTGAACTGTTGTAACTTCTTCTTCTTCTTCTTCTTCTTCTTCTTCTTCTTCTTCTTCTTCTTCTTCTTCTTCTTCTTCTTCTTCTATGTGCCCTGTCCTTTCAGGACGTAGGCGATCATGGCTTTCCACATCTCCTTATCCCTGGTGGCTCTTAGCACACTTTCTCCTGTTACACCAAGCAACTATTCGTTCCGTCATCCACCTGATCAGGTCCTTCAAATATGTTATCTGCTGCTTTCTCCTGTCTGTGGCCTGTTAGTATCATGTTCTCCAAGCCTTCCTTCCTTCCTTCCTCATTGCATGTCCCACGAACTTTAGCTGTCTCTTCCTGATGCTCAATATTAATTTCCTTTTCGTTTCCATCCTTTCCAAAACTTCATCATTGCTCACATGCTCGATCCATGAGATTCGCAGCATCCTTTTGTAGAACCACATTTCAGCTGCTTCAAGTCTTTCCTTCATCTTCGAAGATAATGTCCAACATTCACTGCCATACTGAAGAACCGACATCACATAGCAATCCAGTACTCTCTTCTATGTTTCTAGCAAAATTGTCCTGTTTCTTAATACTTTACTCAACTTCTGGAATGCTTCCTTCGCCATGTCAATTTGCCTTCGGATCTCTTTGTCGCACTTTCTGTCTTCTGTTAGAACACTTCCCAGGTATTTAAATTTTTGTACCTGCTTGATTTTAGTATCCCCATATCTTTCCTGATTTTAAATAATGTCTTTAATTCTTTCTGTTTCAATATATTTTAATCTTGTAGCAAGACATTTCGTGACTAAGACAAGCGCTCTAATACTGATCGGTACAATCATCGCCATTTTATGTCATATTTTTCTGTTTTAGAACAAAGTTGAGCTTTTTATTCTCTTTCAATATCGCTTTGGGTTTGTTGTTCTGGCAGTCTTTTTATATTAAATTTCCAAACAATGTTACGTCTTTCTTTTTTTTTGGGAGGGGGTATTTTGCAAAGCTTTCTTGGACTCTTCCCAGTGCTCCTGTAACAATGAGTGCAACCATCGTCTTCCAGTTTCTCCTCTTTGTTACAGATTTTTACTTTTTTTAATGGGTTATGAATAAACAAGCAGTAATGCCGTTGGTGTTGAGAACTGTGTGGGACAAATAAGCGACGAGGAAGTTTTAAAAAAATGAGAAGAAAAATCACTTCTTAAAAAGAGAAAAAGATGGCTAATATTTCTGAGGCACATATTGAAGAAAAAATATGAAAGGCAAAAGAAGCAGAGAGAAACGGCGAGTCACCTACCAAACGAGCTTTTGTAGATTAATAGAAGAACAGATACATATCATGAGGAAAAAGGAATAGATGAATTTGACACACACATGACATCTTGAAGGCAATAGTAACAGAGAAAAACAGCGTATAATCTACCAAAGGAAGATTTTTAGAATGATGCGATGGCACACATCATGAGGTAAGAGGGATAGGTAAATTTGACACTCACATGACATATTGAAGCAAGAGGAACAGAGAGAAACAGCGAGTAACCTACCAAACAATCTTGTGTAAAGGGATAACAGAATAGGATGGTTAGAAGATAATACGAGTTCAGACACTGCTGAATGCAACAAAATATAGTAAGCTGTGGAGACATTGTTGGCCACGTCCTGGAGAGACACGGCGTATAGATAAAGAAGATCCGTATTTTTAATTACTATTGTCATTGTTATTCATCCCTTTACATTTGATAATCGCCCTGTTTTTAATGTAGTTGGCAAAGAAGAGAAACTCGTTGGTCTGATGAAGAAACGGAATAAAACGTCCTCCACATGTGGCAGGGCGATTAATGCCGGAAAATAAAAAAAGGCTCATGAAGAACAAGGAGAAAGGACATTTTATTGGGAGAAAGGTCGGTAACCAGGAACTGAGAATAGTAAAGCAATACAAAAGTTCTGTGTCGATTATCTGAGAAGAGGGTCCCAGAAAAAAATCATATCAAGCAGTATGCAAACAATGGCAGTTACCGCACAAACTAGGAGCCATCTGAAAAGACTCGGACATCTGCCGGAATTCAAAGATGAGACAAGTGGTAATAGAATGGACACGTCATAACTGCTATCTTACAAGGTAACATCATAAACAAAAGAAGATTTCTACAGTGAAGAAAAATGTTTTATAGTTGGCAAAGAAGAGAAACTCGTGAGTCTGATGAAGAAACGGGATTAAGCGTTCTCCACATATAGCAGGGAGACTTTTTGTGCCGATTATTTGCGAAGAGGGTTCCAGAAGAAATATCATATCAAGCGGCATGCAAACAATAGCAGTTACCGCACAAACTAGGAGCCATCTGAAAAGACACAGACATCTGCCGGAATTCAAAGATGAGACTGTGGCGTCAAGAAGAGAAAGTGGTAATAGAATGGACACGTCATAACTGCTATCTTACAAGCTAACACCTTAAGCAAAAGAAGATTTCTACAGAAGGAAAAAAAGTTTTATGGTTGGCAAAGAAGAGAAACGCGTAAGTCTAATGAACAAATAGGGTTAAGCGTTCTCCACCTGGCAGGGAAACTTTTTGTGTCGATTATATACAAGGGATGTGCGTTGTGATGCAGTGAATATCGGCTCGGAACGAGAAATCGAAGAGCCAAGTTCGAATTCCAGTTGAATTCTTTGCATTCACTTACGCGCAAATACTCTTGGGAAAGGTATTAATACGTCTCTTCCCTCCATTTATGGGTTAAATAATAGGACAGATTGGGTTCTATAACCTTAGCTGTTAACCAGTCTACCGCAGAAAGCAATGGCAACCTACTGCTTGATAATCTTCTGCCCAGTCAGTCATGTCTCTTTTGAGACATGATTGCCCAAGTGTGTATCACGTATGGCACTTAACCGACTGATATACGAAGAGGGCTCCAGAAAAAAAATCATATCAACAGGCACGCAAACGATGGCAGTTGTCAGAAGACTAAGGGCCATCTGGAAAGACGCCAACATCTACCTGAAGTCAAATAGCTGAGTGTTGTATACCATGATCCTTCATAAATGTTTGCTTGATTATACAGTTTCTTTGTTTTTCTTTTATTACTTTAGAACTTAAAGTCAGTGGTCAAGAATTTAAAATAGTGAGACAATAAAAAAATGTCGGCTCGACTGTCAGTGAAGAGAAAGCCTATCAAGAGTAGAAGTACTAATAGAGGCTGTTGCGAAACTAAAAAGAACATGTGGAAAGACGCGAAAACCTATTCAAAGATCACACCGTTGCCTACTCAATCTTTCTGTACACCTGCGAATCTTGGACATTAACTGCATAATTATGGTGAATAATCCAAGCATTAGAAACGAGATGCTATAGAACATCCTAAACATGTTTTACGTTGGCAACAACATAAATAACGCAGTACGAGATACAATCAAACAAGAAATAGGTCCAACAGAAGATAACATAAGTACTGTCAAGAAGAGAACGTGGAAATAGTATGGACACGGTTAACTATCTGTTCACTGCCATCGTACAAGATAGGAGGCATCCGCCCACACCCGCGGATCAGGATCGTCATCCTCTCTCTTTATTCCCTTTCTCTCTTCTGGTGGTAGGGGTGCTGGCAGAGAAAGCTGTGAAGGCAAAAGAAGAAGCGACCGACAAAGAAAAAAAATGGGCTGTCAGTGTCACTGAGTGGACTGCAAGATCATTCTCAAAGATTCAGGCTTTGGCACGCAACCAAGACATGTGACGAGGGCTGGTCAGGTTCTCAACTGCGGTGTCTCTATTACCACACCTTATCATAGAAATGATGATGATGATGACGACGACGCTGATGATGGCGGTAATAAAGATGATGATGATGATGATGTTACATTTTTTCTAACTCACTAAAAGAAATTGTATATTTATAGCAGTAAATCATTTTTCTTTTTAACATTTGCATCAAGTTTGATGAATATTTCCATTATATATTTTTAATGAAGCTTTGCCGACATTTCACGTCAGTTCATTGAGAATGTGAGACAGAGAGTCTCCTCTATATTCCCGCCTTTCATAAGTATTTTCGCGGATTTCATTACCAATGTTGTCTGAATATTTACAATTCCTCTTTGAATTTCTTCCACTTCTAAACCTTTTGAAAGGGGCTTTGGGTCAATTCCAAGTTTTCCATTTATGGCAGACCCAGTCGTTGCTTCATGTTTATATATATATATATTTTTTTTTGTTTAAGTTCTTTGGCAAAGTGCACATATTTTGGGAATTTTTCGCTTGCTTCTTGTATCACTATGTGGTCGACTTAAACGACAACATCCATTAACATATTTCTTTGTACATGTTTGTGGCGGATAAATCTATTCTTTTTATTTATGACTTTTTAGCAATAGCAAATAGCAACCAAGTTGTTAGAACGTTATCATGAGACTTCAAAACGCGACATGATCGATTTGTCAGGAAGATGACTCTATGATAATATCAGCTGCTGAGAAGTCGAAAACTACCACGGGTTAATCCGAACATTGTAAGTAAAATTTAGTAGACGTAACTGTTCGAAAGCAATCGATTGTTGGGCTAACAGGAGTCTTGGTGGCAAAGAGTTTGATCATAGTGGTCTTGTTTACCAACTGATCACACCAGATTATGCCCTCTCTCCCAGAAACTGTAACTAAGGTCTGCTCAGCAATGTAGTATAAACTACCCAAACAGACAAGTGTACTTGAAAACGATCAGCCAGGCATTATAACTGCGAGATATTTATACATGTTAGATATTTAGAAATGTCACTTCAATATTCCATCGTTCTTCGATATTGCTTGGGCGCGTCTGATAAACAACTGATTTCAAATAGCCCCATCGAAAAGAATATCCAAGGTTGTGAGGTCTGGTGATCTTGGTGGCCACTCAACTGGACCTCTTCGAACTAACTTGAGATTTTAACACGCCATCGTCTCGTTGGATTCGATTCTTTAACATATTTTAAAATCTCCCATTCTTCTGCAAGGATGTTCCACATTCTTCCAACCACGCTAATTATGATAGACGTGCGTTATGATGCGTGGGTGTGCGTTGTGGTGCAGTGGTTATCCACTCGGAACGACAAATCGGGGTGCCGAGTTCTAATTCCAGTTGAATTCCTTGCATTCACTTACGCACAAATACCGTTGGGAAAGACAGTAATCCGTCTCTTCCCTCCAGTTATGGGTTAAATAACAGAACCGATTAGGTTCTATAGCCTTGGTTAGCAATCAGTCTACCGCAGAAGATAATGGCAACCTACTGCGAGATAATCATCTGCCCAGCCAGTCATGTCTCTTTCGAGACATGATCGCCCAAGTGTGTATCACGTATGTTGCTTAACTGACAAAATTCACCTTTACTTTTCTTAATTTTTTCACTTCTCTCGTGAAGTCGAGATATTTTTCCGGCATTTCACTTTCTTTCAATTGTGATTGATTTGATTAGTGACAGTTTTACAACTGAAGTTATCAGATCGCCTGATGATCTCTATATATCTCTCTATGTATCAATGTGCATTGTGACGCAGTGGATATCAACTCGGAACGAGAAATCGGAGAGCAGAGTTCAAATTCAAGTTGAATTTGTTGCATTCACTTACGCGCAAATACCCTTGGGAAAAGCATTAATCTGTCTCTACTGCCTCTAACTATGGATGAAATAGCAGGACAGATTGTGTTCTATAGTCTAAGTTGGTAACCAGTCTGCTGCAGAAAGCAATGGCAACCTAGTAAGGGAAAATCTTCTACCCAATCAGTTATGCATCTTTCGAGACATGATCACCCAAGCG
This sequence comes from Ascarosepion bandense, assembly GCA_037127315.1. Taxonomy (NCBI): domain Eukaryota; kingdom Metazoa; phylum Mollusca; class Cephalopoda; order Sepiida; family Sepiidae; genus Ascarosepion; species Ascarosepion bandense. The sequence goes on from JBBBDQ010001459.1 coordinate 4,547,013, forward strand.
TATATCACTTATGACACTTTACTGATTGATACAGGTACATATGTATTCATATGTGAATTATTATTTTTATTATTTACCTACTTCTTCATTCATTCTTCTATCTCGTCTTTTTAAGGGTAAACTGGTCGTGTCGGGTCCCATTGACCGAGAAACTCGAAGCGCCTATACCATGGGAATTGTTGCAAAAGACAACAAGGATTTTCCTAACAAACAGCGCTCAACTCACGAACGGATCACTGTGAATGTCATCGACGTTAATGACAATTCGCCTGTGTTTCAGCAGACCGGCAAGCAGCTGGTTCAGCTACAGGAAGTGGAAGCGGTAGGTTCTGAAGTTTATACTGTATCGGCCTCCGATGCTGATGAAGGTAAGAACGGTAAAGTGTTCTATTCGTTGGAAGTCAGTCACGTCGACCGAGGACTGTTTCGGATCAACAGCAAAAATGGGAAAATCAAGGTGAACCGCAGTCTGAAGGACAAGATTGGCATGCACAATGTCACCGTGATCGCAATGGATGCCGGGATTCCGCGCCAAAGTTCCAAAATGAAGGTCTACTTTGAAATCCTCGACGTCAATCTGCACAACCCAAAATTCATCTACCCGGTTGAAGGTGTAAAATTGCTGATACCTGAGGTAAGAGATACTCATATTTTGATCCTCACTATTCTAGGAAAAAAGGTTATATAATATTTCTAGTTATTTTACATAACTTACGTTTTGTACTTATTAGTATATATATATATATATATATATATATATATATATATATATATCCCTTCTGTCACGCTCATGAGGAGAGTGAGACAATAAGGCAGCGTTGGTTCAGTTCATTTTCTTTACCACCAGTTATTAAACTTCACTGCCACTTATAAAAGCTCTTCCAGCATAGTTGTTCTTATTTTTGCAATAATCTATCGTCGAGTAGTGAGGAATATATATATATATATATTTATATATAAATATATATTTGTTAAAGTGATGCTATCGGTCAACGCGCACATATATAAACCATAAATCAAAGCAGGCCGATATCATTAGATTGTAAAACGGCACCCACTATCACTTTAACAAAGCTGCGAAAAAGCCAAATCCTACTATTGGTCAACGCACACATATATAAAACATAAACACGCACACACATACATGCTCAAACACACTTACAGATACACACACACGCACACACACTCACTACAATTAACAACAGCAGTAGCAGCGAAGGATGACCATTCGTTGAAGGCACGGTCTACGAGCGAACGTGAACCTTTCCTGCCATTCTGAAGATGAGATTTTGATCTCGAAATATTGATGAATAATAAATAGGTAATACTCAACACCTTCTTTACTTTCCTTTATTTTCCTAAATGCATTAGGATAGCCTTCAAGACCTACCAATATATATATATATATATATATATTTTTTTTTAATCATATCACCCCAAGCAAGGCGGTAACGCCACTGATGTGCAGGGGGCTACATAAGAGTGAGAAGATTAGAAAAGAGAAAACCGGAAACCACATCCTAAACAGGAAACAAGGGATGAGCCTCTTCACCTGTTCAATAGACGTGGGTGGAGTGTGAACCGGGCTATATATATATATATATATATATATATATATATATATGTGGCTATTTCTATCTCTCTGACATGGCTAAATTTTAACTTTTAAACTCTTGACTCTTGAATGGGGGAGGAGTATGCCTTCTAATTTGCGCCATAGGTATCTGTCTGCTTTCTCCTTCTTACTTCCTTACATTCAAAAATTGTTAATCCCACCATATTTTATTTTTTTTTGTATGGAAAAATTTTTTGAACTTCTACAGGTATAAAATCTTGTAACACATTTGAATTTGTAAAATTTTGATTTCGCCGTTTCTGAAGAAGCGAGGATTTCCTCGTAGAAATGGCTATTCAACGGATTTAAATATCGAAATTTTTGTTTTATTTTATATATATAATTCTCTCATATATTTTGCTGTCATTTTTTACGGGAAGGGTACACTCGTATGATAAGAATTCGTAATATTAGTAACATAAGTAATGTTTTAGTGAGTTGAAATTTCGATCATATTTCACTTAATAAAATCATATTATGGATATATACGTAATTAATGTGGATATCCACTGTGCCACAACGCACATCCTGCGTTGTGGTACACAACGCACATCCTGCGTTGTGGTACAGTGGATATCGGCTCGGAACGAGAAACCGGGGAGCCGAGTTCGAATTCCAGTTGAATCCATTGTATTCACTTACGCGCAAATACCCTTGGGAAAGGTATTAATCCGTCTCTTCCTTCCAGTTATGGGTTAAATAACAGGACAAATTGGGTTCTATAGCCTTGGTCGGCAACCAGTCTACCGCAGAAAGCAATGGCAACCTACTGCGGGATAATCTTCTGCCCGTCAGTCATGTCTCTTTCGAGACATGATCGCCCAACCATGTATCACGTATGGCACTTAACTGACTGATGTATTTAATATATTACAAAAATAGAAGGCACTTAACTGACTGACGTATTTAATATATTACAAAAATAGGAGAATGGAAAATTTATAAAGAATGTATTGCGCCAACCATTCAAATGGAGAATGGTTTGTCAACATGTCTTGGAAAGCAGCATGCTTGTCTCGGAGATATTGCGCTTTCGATTCCAGATTATCACAATAAAATGAATATAGTAAGGAAATTAATATCGCAATAAACTGAGAAGCGTTATTCCTCCAGTAAATATTAAAATTATTTACGCTATACTGTATTCTGTTAAGTGCGCAATAGTGTTAGGGTAAATAAACGATTGACATAATTAGAAATATTTTATTTATTGCCAAAATATGGCACAAAGACGGGAAGTGAGCAAATGCGTTGCATAATGGCGCCCATCGACCGAGATAAAACGTTTTCATAAACTTTAACTTATTTTTTTTTTAATGCAGTAACCGTGAAATGCAATATAAATGTCTGTATTCAAAATCCTAGTGTTTTCCAAGCTCCGAATAGCGAGAGCTGGTATTATTTTAGCCTAATGGAAAAGTCACAAATGTACAAGTGAAACAAAAGTCGTGCACCAGAGAGATTAATGAATACTTCAAAGAGGTCCTGTTGAGAGACCGCCGAGGTTTTTTCCCCGTGGGGCCATTTCAAATCAGTTGTTTATCAGACGAGCCTAAGCAGTATCGATGAACTTAAAGAAAGAATGGGCACCTCGGCGTGATGTAATGGTTAGCAAGCTCGTCTCGCTAGAATCATTATAACTGAGTAGTGAGTTCGATCCTCACTGGGTACCCCCTGTGTCGCGTCTAAGCTACGCTTAGAAAGTCACCTTCCTCCAGCTAGGTTTGAGGGTTGGGCGCAGGGTTAACAACCCTGTCCCATAAAAAAACTGTTGGTTAAGGAAACAGCAAAAACGCTGCCCTGCGCATCGTTGGGTGCAACGGAAAAGTTTATTATTTATTATTTATTATTAAAGAAAGAATGCAGTGAAATTTGTTTTGACAGGACATTTTGAACAGCCCATGTAACAACAATTAAATAACTAGTAAATACAATTTTCATGTGTATTTATATTTTTGTTAAATTATTTCTATGGTGTGCAACTTTTGGCTCACCCTGTATATTGTAGTTTTGCATCAACGTTTTGTGCCCAATGCATAAGCTACATTTATTTCTTATAAAGAGAGCCTATGGATAATACCAGACGATAAAAGCAGCTAGTGATCCAAATTGAAAATTATTTTATTGATTAAAATTATCATTTTTATCCTTATTATTCGGATAGATAGATAGATAGATAGATAGATAGATAGATAGATAGATAGATAGATAGGACAGACTGAAATAGATATGATAGATGATAGATAGATAGATAGATAGATAGATAGATAGATAGATAGATAGATAGATAGATATGGACAGACTGAAATAGATAGATAGATAGATATGGACAGACTGAAACAGATAGATAGATAGATATGGACAGACTGAAATAGATAGATAGATAGATATGGACAGACTGAAATAGATAGATAGATAGATAGATAGATAGATAGATAGATAGATAGATAGATAGATAGGACAGACTGAAATAGATAGATAGATAGATAGATATGGACAGACTGAAACAGATAGATAGATAGATATGGACAGACTGAAATAGATAGATAGATAGATATGGACAGACTGAAATAGATAGATAGATAGATAGATAGATAGATAGATAGATAGATAGATAATATGTGTGCATATCATGCCTAATGTCAAGTCAATCTTAGTGCATTATTAGCAGTAGTTTTCCCGTTACAATCAATGGTGTGTTGGGCAGCATTTCTGCTGTTTCCGTAACAAACTGTTTTTATAAATCATGGTTGTTAGCCCTGTGCCCAACCCCCAAACCCGGAGGAAGGTGATTTTCTAAGCGTAGCTTAGACATAACACACGACCGAAAGTAAGGGACATCCAGTGAGGATCGAACTCACCACTCAATTGTAAAGATTCAAGCTTGCTAATCATGACTCCACCTCTAGGTTCCCATTGCGTAATTAAATAAACTTTATTACAGTAAAATTTAATACTGTACAAACATACAGTAAGTGGTTATTATTACATATTTTTTGTATTTATTTTAACGGAAGATCCAACTTTTCTATATCCCGCACCGCAAGTATGAAACATTTACGTTTAAATCCGTAAAAGATTTTTTTAAACTTTGCAAATGTAGCCAAAATGAGTTTCTAGCTTGACAACCAAGAGGTAAACCGCTAGGTTTGGATGAGATTTAAAAATACATCTTAGCAACCCCTCTGGGATATGTAATGAGGAAGAAGAACTTGAAGAATTTGATACTCACATGACAGATAGAGAAAAAGAGGAAGTGGGGTAAACAAAGCATGACATACTTGATGGGCTTAAGCAAATGGTTGACATAGCAGGGTTTGGAAGGAGTAACAAGGTCACTTACGCACAAATACCCATTGGAAAAGTATTCATCCGTCTCTTCCCTCCAGTTATGGGTTAAATAATAGGACAGCTTGGGTTCTATTGCCTTGGCTGGCAACCAGTATACCGCAGAAAGCAATGGTAACCTACTGTAGGATAATGTTCTTCCCAGTCAGTCATGTCTCTTTCGAGACATGATCGCCCAAATCGGGTATTACATATGGCACTTAACTGACTGACTGAACAAGGGAAAAGGTGTTAAGACCTAAAAGGGAGAGGGAGATGTGGAAGGCCATGATCGCCTACGCTCTGAAGGGACACGACACATAAAAGAAAACCCCTACTCTCTCCGTGCCTGGGATACGGTGAAGCCAGGGATACGGCGAAGCTAGTGGGAGCAGGTTGGTTGATTTTAAAAGCTGAGCACTGTCTACATCAATTTCCAGCAGTACCAACGGATGGCAATACCTAGTACCGAGAGGCATTTGGCTAATGTCTCCATTGTACTGCTTCGGATTTCCATTAGATCAGATCATAACCAGGGAGTGCTGCTGGGGGTCTGCTTCGTCAGTTTTGCGCTATAATCAAGCGGAGAAAACGAGGTGAAAGAAGTCAATTCACTGTGTGATGAAGCATCAGGCCTGAGAGAGGCTGGAAGGTGTTAGTTCGAACTCTGCGCATAGGCGGCTGGATTAAGATGGTCGCATACTAATGTTGACAATTCTAGTATGATTCAACTGCCCCAATATCCAAACAGCCTTATTGAGTGATAGCACTGGAAATCTCTTCGTCGAGTACAACGAAGAACCGATAATGATGATGATAGCTCTTTCTGTCCCTGTTTTCACCAGCATCATATTCAACTCCAAATATCTTTAAATCTCGATTGATCCTTTCAGCATACAATGCATTGTTATTCAATCCTTGCTCGTAATTCAATTTAGCGGGACCCTTTCTTTTGGAGATCGTCAGATAGTTCCATATGCCGAATTCTCTCTTGCATATTCATAGGATTTCACCAAAATGATAAAGCAACATACGGAATTTTTTTCTCTATTTTCCTTTCCATTCGATTTATTCTAAGAGTCTTATGATATGATTACAAAAACCGAAGTAATCGTTTATTAATTTTACTTCGTGATTTAATTACTTTATTTATTATCAGAATTAATTATTGTTACTATTCTGATTGTTCATGTTGTGCAGTATTTCAATCGCGTCTTTCCAGAGGCCGCTTCATCATAGAATTCATTAATTTTTTTTTAAGCGACTGCACAAAATATGGCAGCAGCTCTCCAAGAGGACACCCACTCTCTTGGTCGTTACTGTTAATTATCCAAATTTGATTGCTTAGTTCACGGCATGAACCATTTTTCCGCCTCAACAATTACTTGAAACATATCAGCACTAGACTTTGCATTAATTGCACGAACTCAGGATTATGTAGATGACATTGATTAGTAATTTTGCAAAGGATTTTCTGTGCATTTATTTTTATTTATTTATTTACGTCCTTCCATGTTTCCTTTCCATTTTTTTCGTTTATTACATTTAAGAGAGAATGCAAGAAAGCAAAAATAAATTAATAAAGGTGAACATTTTTCGCGTGCTTTCAAATCATTTTCTCTACCAATAACGTGAGCAATATTATCGGATGAATTGTTTTTATAATACTAAAACTCACCCAATACAAGGCTCGTGAGCAACTCAGGTTAGAGTGCTAAATGTATGATATAAATATATTGAAGGGAGTGAAAATTATGAGGATAAGAAGGATAGACAAAGACTGAAGTGGTTAAGATTGAAGTGGTCAGGATTGATTGATTTGTTTTTTTATGGTTTATCTACTCTTTGTGGGTTATTTAATGACGAAATATATTTCATAGCTTATAACCGTTTTGTGGGCTATTTTAAACCGAAACTTATTTTGGATTGTACGAATAATAGTTTATTTGTAAGTGATTAATGCATTAACAATTGTTTCGAGAATAACAATGATTTTTTCCAGATTCAAGTTCCACTTTTTAATCTAACGCCGGGGGTCGAGCGATTAAAACTTTTCCTAAGGTTATTTGCGCTTAGGTAAATATAGCTAATTCGATTGTAAATCGAACTGTTCTACAAATTCTCCTTCTGAGCCGCCATTCATAATAACGCCTACACATCTACTAAGCTCTCAGGAAGGCACCCACGCAAGAGTGCGTTCCACAAAGTAGCAATTTCTTCAGAAAATTTTGGTGGAGTGGAACTTTCTCCTTAGAATTGGAATACGAAGCAAATCCTTGCATGTAGCATAATATATCCTAGCTGTAAAAGTATAAACAGTTGAAACTAAAGAAGGGAGCTCATTTGAACAATTACCATGTAAATAGTGGTATATATGTGCGTGTGAGTGAATGAATTTGTTCTTGGACAAAACCGGTTCCATACTATAAAGACTGATCTCACATTTCGTCTCTAGCCACAAGTTTTCAGTTGACGCAACAGAATATTGCAATAAGAGGCACGTGCTTGCATAATGCAACCTTTAAGTAAGCTGTAAATGTTTTAACAATTCGGTTCATTTATCATAATAAGAAGAGGCCCCCAAATTTCCCAGAATTCACCGGCCGGTATAAATATTATATATTTATTGGATTTGCCGCTAGGTAACTTACGCTTACAGATTGATGGATCTGTCGGCTGAGAATCGTCATGTTTGAATGCCTATTTCTATATTCTTTTTGGGGGCATGCAACTTCGATTATTTACTTTTCTTCAAGGCTTACGGCCATATCACGCTGAATACACCGGTTCTCGCTCGATCACCGAAGTTAAGCAACGTTGAGCCTGGTCAGTACTTAGATGGGTGACCGCTTGGGAATGCCAGGTGCTGTAAGCGTTTAGTGACGGATGTGCATTGTGGTGCAGTGAATATCGGCTCGGAAAGAGAAATCGGTGAGCCGAGTTCGAATTCCAGTTGAATGCCCTGCATTCACTTAAGCACTGGTACCCTTGGAAAAGATATTAATCCGTCCCTTCCCTCCAGTTATGGGTTAAATAACAAGGGTAGGACTTGGGGACCCTGCCCTTAAAAACAAATCCCAATGAATCTTGATACTCGAAAAGAAAAATGTATTAGTAGACACAAAACGTATAAAAACAACAATAAATTGTTGAAAGAAAAAGGCATTACCAGCAATAAATAAATAAAATTTAGTTGGCAATAAATGACCCGCCGTAGTTGATATGCCATAAAAACAAAACAACCAACCAACTTTTCTTCAAGACAACCTGACAGATTTGAAAAAATCAAAGAGCTTGTGTGATTTTTTTCTCGATAGAACTGCTGTTAAGGAACTAACTAGACTTGAACAAACTTTTAAATGTCAGACGACGAAATAAGAACACTATTCTCCCAGTTGTATGCAGATTGTAAGGAAAACAAACGTGCCAATCGAAGACTTAACGCTACTCTTCAATTTTTTTAAAAATACAAAAAATAAATATACAATAAATAATAATAATAATAAATAAAAATACAAAAAATAAATAAGTTCTAGGATGAATCGTTTTTATGTTATAAATTCTTCCATTATTAAATAGAAAGAAATTGTCAAATCTACATGCACAATAGTCAATGAAAACCGCTAAAAATCCGCACACTATCCACTCTGTAAAACGCCACACACCGTAGGACAGTCATTTATCATTAACCTAGAGGCATATAACACCTAGTGGAACATTTAATGAATAAGCAATATTCTCATGCTTCCGGTGGATTCTGGAAATATTTGGCTATTCCTTACTCACCCTTAATACTTTCACCGGTGTCTTTTCCAATAAATTTACTTATCAGTGTTATTTTGTTAACTAATTAAAGATTATTTTCATTTTTTTCTCGATTAGTCAATGAGCTCAAATTCTAACCAAGCCAGTTTCGTCCATTTCGCATTAAAACACGAGAGTTCATATTTTCCCAGCTATGGTTTAAACAACAGGGTAGACTTGCTTTCTTGCCATGTATGGCAACTAGTCTAACAGAATGAAAACTCTGTATTTAAACCATCACAAATAACTGACCTGACCCACCATTATTAGCTTTGGGAATGATCCAGTCCAGTAGAAAGAGGGTCATAATTCAAAACTAACCTGAAAAAGTGTGCGCTCCGTCAAGTTATATTGCCCTATGCACACCCATTGCTGTTGCTACAGCTACACCACATATAATGTTCCTATAACACTAAAAGGTTAACGATACATGATTGTGATAATAAATCAGAAAGGTTTCCAAACATATTCAAGTTGATTTGTGAAGGAAGTGACTTATTTGTTCCTAACTATATCATTCACATCTTGCAAAAAATGTACAAGAGAAAGATAAAAATAATTACAAGAGTCTACGACTTTTTATAAATTTAAATGTCTTCTTTGTAGACACTGCCGGGTGTTATTATGCAAGAAAATCTTTTTACAATAAAATTGTTTCCTTTACATTTTATAAACTTCATCAGTTTTGTCAATATTTCTATTATTTTGACATTATTTAAAAAAGTTTTATTGCTTCTCAAAGGTCCGCTTTGCTTTTCTTCCATTTCTACAGACATCTCTTTTAATAATAAACCACAAGATTTCTTTTGGACTCATATCTGGGGTGTTATAGATAGATAGATAGATAGATAGATATGGACAAACTGAGATAGATAGATAGATAGATAGATAGATAGATAGATAGATAGATAGATAGATATGGACAAACTGAGATAGATAGATAGATAGATAGATAGATAGATAGATAGATAGATAGATAGATAGATAAGAACATTTTAAAGAAAAAATTGTTTTACTGGGTTTTTTTGTTTTTTTGGGTTTTTTGTTTGTTTTTTTGTTTTTTTGTTTTTGTTTTTGTTTTTTTTTTTCGTGCTTACTTTCCTTCTAAATCTGACAAAATTACGATTTATCTTCATCTTTTCCAGGGAGACGGTCCGAACTCGGTTGTCATGCAAGTTAATGCCACAGACGAAGATCACGGCTACAACGGCGAAGTGCGGTACTTTCTGCTCAGAGATGCTGATTGGCAAAAGTTTGATCTGGATCAAACGACCGGCATCCTGACTACACGTTATTATCTGGATAGAGAAGTTCAAAAATCATACACTGTAAGTATATTCATATATATTCCCCACGCTGTTTATTTATAATAACTATAATATGTAGAGTGTTCCATTAAGACGGACCGAAGTTAGCAATAAATAAAACAGTATTATTGGTAAAATTTTATTGATTTCACTATTGGATCATGTTATTTGAGTCATGGCAACTTTGGACTGAATTGAATGCTATAAAGTTCGAAGATTTGTGGTTCCAACAGGACGACATCACATGTCACATAGCCAATGCAACAATGGATTTATTGAATGAGAAGTTCCCTGGTTGCATCATCTCTCGAAACAGTGATGTCAATTGGCCACCACGATTGTGCGACTTGACGCCTTTAGATTTCTTCCTTTAGGGTCATCTCAAAAGTAAGGTCTAAGTCAAGAAGCCAATAACAATTCAACTGTTGAAGGATCAGATAATAATGCATAATGGTGAGCGACAACGCAGAGACGTCATCAAAAATTCGACCATCGAGTGGAGGTCGGCCGCCAAACCTTGGTGGATATTTAGGCAATATTATTTTTTATACATAATTGACATATCAAAAATAATACGATACAATGACTAAAAGTAAAATTTTATTAATATTTACTGATGATTTCTATCCGTCTTAATGGAACACCCTACTATTATTTAGTCTATTTATATCTATTCTCACTAATATATATATATATATATATATATATATATATATATATATACATGGTTATGTCAATTTGACATTGCTACATGGAAATTTCTATGTTTCGAGATTAATTCTCATCATCAGGCAATGCTGGTGTGGTTGTGCAGACGATTTACATTTAAATGAAAAATACTTTCGGTTTACAGTAAACCGAAAGTATTTGTATATGAGAATTAATCTCGAAACATAGAAATTTCCATGTAGCAATGAAAAATTGACATAACCATATAATTATATGATATTATATTAAGCTCTATAATACTCATTATATTGAGCACTGTTTATAATAAAATAAATGCCAGAGCACTCAAAATATAAAAAAAAAATTGAGTCCTCTTCACTTGGAAATATATATATATATATTACGGAAATTAACGAAGATTGGTTATAAACAACCGAAAATTTGAAATGATTTGTTTGAACATTATTTTTGATCGATACTCATATTTATGTATTCTGTTTTTAATTAAACAGTATTATATATTTATATCTATCGGCCTGATTATTTACAATAAATTTTTATTACGAAAATGTGTGTCATTTGGCAGGATTCGAACCTGCGAATTCTATCCCCATAGGGGAATTTACCATTTGATCTGGCAACGTTTTAGACCTCGAGACCACGAATGACCTCCAGTCTAAACGAGGTTCCAATCAAGCCTATATAACACAATTTTTGATTTTTTAATAAAAATTTATAGTAAATAATCAGGCCGGTAGATATAAATATATAATATTGTTTAATTAAAAACAGAATATCTACTTAAATATGATTATCGATCAAAAATAATGTTCAAGCAAATCATATATATATATATATATATATATATATATACTGTATGTTTAATTACTTAGTTTCTGGTCATAATGTGATCAGACCATTGCACAGTTGTATTAAAAATGTTCAATACAATTATATTGTAGAACTTTTGAATAATTTCCATTTGTAAACGAGTTATTACGCAATCTAGGTTTCTACCATGAGTGGTGTCTTCTGGCAATTTGCAATAACTTATTGCAAATCGCCTGAAGACACCACTTATGGTAGAAGCCTAGGTCGCGTAATAACTCGTTTACAAATTATATATATATATATATATATATATATATATATATATATATATTGTAGTTAGTTTGTAAGGATTTATATTGTTTTCATTTCATATGATGTATTGATTTTATATTATATTGCTTGGATTTATAAAGTATCATATTGACCACTGTAATTGGCTACTGTTCAGGTAGTGGGATCAAATAAATTAATGGGAAACGCTTGTGAACTGATTCCAAAAGATATTTCGAAGCACATGCTTCATCCATCCCATGAAACCTCGGGTGACATGGCATAGAGATGATGTAACCAAAAATATAATAACACTGATATATATATATATATATATATATATATATATATATCAGTGAATTATATTTTTGGTTACATATATATATATATATATATATATATATATATATATATATATCAGTGAATTATATTTTTGGTTACATTATCTCTATGCCATGTCACTATATATATATATATATATATACTTAAGAATGTATTTATCAGGTATTAATACGACATATTTAAATTTATTGCTTAAACGCTATTTTTAATGAATACCCATTTTTCAGTAGATGCTCTAATTTTATTTATTAAACAGCTTATTTATTTATTTCTATCTACCGGCCTGAATATTAGAGAATGTGTCATCCGTATGAGTATATATTGTTAAAAATTCCCTATATTTATAAGGGAAGAGTATTCAATATCGGAAATAGAATTCTTGTAAACGTAGTGAGTTTAGAGTTTGGACATTGGAATCAACGCTGTGTGATAACTGTCAGTTTCGCGCCTAATTGCAATTACTCAATTGCAATTTTCATATATATATATATATATATATATATATATATATATATATATATATATATATATATATATATATATATATATATATATATATATATATATATATACGTAGGTATTAAGAAGTTTTCTGTATACAACAGGCGCCTCGACTTGCTGATGACAATGTTGCACATTTGGGATAAAACGTCTATGGAACTGACCTAAAGTAGAAATGACAGCATGAAGTTAGCATGGCAATAAGAAAACACTTAGATATTATAATAAACAATATCATACAACAGAGAGATTGGTGGTTACTGACATCGTTGTTTGTGGCTGTAAATACAAGTGAAATCACCTTTATCCAAACTGATAAAATGTGTTGCTTCTGTAAAAAGAGTAACTTTACAGATGATTAACTAAACTTTATTTAATAGAAAAAACTGTTCAAAAATTGAGATTTTAGAGATACCTTGTTTTTGCATCATTTCACCCCAAACAAGGTAATAACGGGACTAAAATGCCAAAGATTACTGGGAATTAGAGAATATGAGAAAAACACTAAAGAAAAATAAAAGGACAAGGATTAAGAAAAACAGAAAATAACGACTGACATTGCATATGAATTGTTAAAAAACAAAATTGACTGAAGAGAAAGAAGCCAAAAGAGTGTTTTACAAGTGAGCAGTGCAAAAGAAGAACCTCTTAGCATAGAACATACGGTTACATCTAGTCGTTTCAACATTAAAATAATGAGACCTTACCACCAATCTAGTACTGCGCTTGGATTCATCAAGCCTGGGCATCATAGACGAAAGCTTATCAGAACAATTGCCATAAAAGTATTTATAGAAAAGACACAGAGAAACTATGTTACAGTGGTTTGAAAGGGACTCCAAATTGAGACACTTTTTTAGGAATTTTAGAGTATAAAACTCCTACTTTAAATCAGATTACATGGCATCACTCTAATTATGTAACTAAATAAAATTACTGACTTCTTCATCTCGGACTCCTAGCTTAACCACTTTGTTACGGATTTTTTAGTATAAAACTCCTACTTTAAATCAGATCACATGACATCAGCCTAATTACGTAACCAAATCAAATCATTGACTTCAGCATCTCGGACGCCTTAGACACTTTATAGTATAAAACTCCTAATTTAAATCGGATCACAGACGTCTTGTAAAATAAAAAAGCTATAAAAAGTAGGTTGCTTCTGCTTACATAATCCACAAAAGACAACAAGGTATAATGTCGACGACCTTAGAAATCATAGCGTTCGAATAGAATTCTGTTTTAAACTCGAATCTGAACGGTTGTTCGTAAATCTCCACCAAAATAACATAGAGGAATAGAATAATGTGATCATATCAAGACTACCAATACGAAAAGAAATAAAAGATCCTCCTGTGGGACGAGAGTTCTGAGTTGTAATGATCGATATAAGAAAGTTAGACGCAGAAAAAAAATGGAAGGGTGAATATCAAAGAGTCCTAAACAAATAAAAATGTTCTTAAAGACCACTATCTCCGGAAAGTTAGAAGCCAGGTTAATGAAGCCAAACAGCATAGACAACGTGTTGAAATGTAGAGAAAAGAGAAAAATCACGATAACATCATGCAATTGAATAAACACAGAAGAAATTTCCTGGACTCAAAAAATCACTTTGAGTCTCATTTTAACACTGACCACACGTTGAAGGTGCACGTGGAAATAGAATTTACAAAAATATACGTCAAATTATTACAAAAATATGTCTCTAAACGTAAAAGATAAGGAGTGATGAGGAAGTTAAGAAAGCTATTGAAAGCAAAAGAACATAATAAAGCATAAATTTACATTGATGTTGACCTTTTGAAAAAAGCTTAGATTCTCCCTGAATTCAATAACAACTTCCACACATTTCCTCAAAAGATGTATGGAGTCATAAACGCATCCCAAAAAACTGTGTTATATCACAAATTATTTCTTTTTTAAGGTCCTGGGTATGACGGTAAACTGCATCCGGCAACAAGGCCTCTGATTGGAAGGTTGTGAGGACAATGGAGTAACCTATTAATTACTGCTGTTTCTAGGTCCACCCTGAAAAGGAGTGGTAGCACCTGTTAGGATCCCAGCAATGGGCAAATAGTTAACCCCCAAAACTGGGGTAAAAAAAGACTTTTATAGAAATATATACATAAAAATAGACTTTTATAGAAAAATATACATTCTTGAAAGAAAAATATTACCAACAATACTTTTCTGAAGGAAGAAATTATTGCCATAACACATTTTTGAAGAAAAAAAACAATTATTACCAGCAATACATTTTTTAATACAAAACTAGAAGACATCTTCAGTTTTCTAAAATAAAAAAAATAAATAAATTTTTCATCAAAATCTGACTAAATCAGTCTTCTCACTATAACAGAAAAGTAACAAATATATACCTTAAAACCCTTCCTTTTTGGTATTAAATAACCCACAGACGTTGATAAGTTGTTAAACAAAACTCTCATTTCTTTTTTAAAATAATAACATTATTATTTATCCAAAAGAGAAAAACCATTACATTTTTATATAATGTCTTTTTTCTTTTTCTTTTTAGTATCATATGCAATCGCCACTAAGAAAAATAAAGTGATTTTTTTTTCTAATTCTTCTTTTAATTCGTTTCAGCTGCACATCAAGGCTACCGATTCCGGAAAGCCACCTCGTGCCGTGACGACTACTTTGCATATTGAGATTCAGGATTCAAACGACAATGCGCCCGAATTCGACAGAAAGAAATACCCATTCCCTTATAAGCTATATGGCCGCGAGGAAAAACAAACGGCCTTAGTCGGCAGTGTGGCCATCGCTGAAGACAGAGACAGCGCCGAGAATTCAATTATCTGTTATTATATTATTGGTAAGATTATGTACGCTCATATAAAAAACGAATATATGGAATAGCACAGTGATGGTGATCGATCCCCGATAAGCTACCATAATGTAATTATCGCCATCAACGAATGTTAATGGATTAGCATAACATCGCTGGACAGTTTTTTTAATAGAATTTAGGAGACCAGTGGTCGAATATTTTTCATACATTTTTCTTTTTTTTTTTTTTTCATTTTTTTTTTTTTTTTTTTTTTTTTGTTAATCATTTCCTCCCAAGCAAAGCATTCCACTGCCGCTATTGCGCAGGGGGTTACATAGGGGAAAGTAATGAGAAAAAGTGGTTAGTTGTAGGAAACCTCGGGGGGATGATAAACGGATGAGGATACCGAGGATGGGGGTTACGTAGATGGAAAGAGTGTCTGAGAGAATGAATGCGTGTTAGTGTGATACGAGGGGTCTATTGACCTTGCTTTTAAATTCCTGGAGATTGTAGCTGTCAGGAAAGCAAGTATATGGAAGGTAATTCCACAGGCGGGAAGTGCGAGAAAAGAACCTGTAGAGTAGAAATTGCGGTTACATTTTATCTATTTCACTGTAAAATAGTGGGACCTAGTTGTTAATCTAGTATCTCGTGCAAATTCATACCTAGAGGGCACCAGCGATCTAGGTTCAACAGAAGCCGTGAAAGTATTTATAAAAAAGGCACAGAGAAGCCACATCACGCCTGTGAGAGAGTGACTGCAGCCGAACTACCAAGTCGATATCGATCATATTACAGATTCTCCGTTGTATTTTGTCAAGAAACCCCGAGGAGAATAGCAGGGGCACCCGACCAGATGTGGCAGTAGTATTCAATACACGGGCAGATGGTAGATTTATAGATCTGCAGGATGGGCTCAGACGGGAAAAACTCTCCGGGCCCTCCACACAGAGAACCGACTTTCATAGCAGCGGATTTACAAATGGATTCGATATAGTCATTCCATTTGAGGTTCACTGAGAGTGTGAGGCCAAGGAGGCGTAGTGTTTTACTCTCAGGGAGGCTAGCCTGTTCCATGCTAATGGGAGGTAGGAGCGATTTTCGATGATAGTTAATTGATAGCAGCTTCGTTTTCGAAGCATCAAAATTTACGAGCCATTTCTTACCTTAGTCCACCACGGATTGGAGGTCCTTCTCAAGCTCGGCAGCCAGGTTCGCTTTGTCACCCACACCAGATTTTTGATCGAGGCGAGAGTAAACTGTGGTGTCGTCGGCGTACATGCCTACTTGAGATCTTATAGCATCGGGAAGATCGTTAAATGTCGAAGTGCGTGTGTGTATGTATGTATTTTAATATTTGTATATGCGTGTGCGTGTGTGTGTAATATATATATATATATATATATATATATATATATATATATATATAAAGTGTAAATTTAGGTAAAACATAGTGGAGAAATAGCCATTTTCAACATGTCATTTTAAGACATGCATTCTTCGATGTTAAAAATGGCTATTTCCCCATTAAATTTTACCTGAATTTACAGGTAAATAAATATCCGCTCTGTAAACTGAATTGGTTTGCATTGAGCTCTTTATTGGATCAGTTTTACTATTTTAATGATATTACTAGGATCCTCCTGTATTATTTACCAGCCTTATACCGGATTTTAACAATCCTTCCTGGATTTTTACCGCCTATATATATATATATATATATATATAGTCATCCACAGACACATCTGTTTCGCTGTATCACAGCTCATCAGTACGGTTAGACATCCAATTGCTTTTTACCCAGGATTGAAACCCGACCGAATTGGCGTCAGTCGGCGATTCTACCTCTGAGCTATGAACGCTCGATAGAAGGAGTTAGGCTTTTTAGCGTATGAAATATCATACGCCAGTAGTTAGAGTGCTCTAATTCATTACTGAATGAGCGATGCGTAGATGCTTTTTCTCAAAGTCTACCATTCTTTTAAAGTGCTCAATAAACGTTGAGTTATGATAGTGTTTAATGGCAAGATTGTTATTTCTTTAGTATTTTTAATGCTGAAAAGTATTTTGGCAAACAGGTTTTTTCTCGTAAAGTTCTCGATATCGGGGTGAAGATAAAGCCTTGATAGGTTTAATTTAAACCTCTGTGTGTGTGTGTGTGTGTGTGTGTGTGTGTGTGTGTGTGTGTGTGTGTGTGTGTGTGCATAAATGCAAAGTAATTATTTTTAAAATGTATTTGTTATCCGACAGTATTTATTTACACTCCAAACGTTATTTTAATGAGTACACGTGTTTGAGTTCATATCCCGGTTTCCTTTCATTTTCTTAAACAGTGAAATCAATAAGAACCGGCCTAGGTAGAAAATTGTTCTCTTATGTTTTATATTCACTAGGAGATTATTTACACCGATTTGGTTGAATATTTTTTAATCGTGGCTTTTTATTTACCTCTCCCCACACCTTATGTTTATTTTTTTCAGTTTCGCTGTTTTGATTATTGTTGTTCTAACAAATTTTTCTGAAAAAGTATAAGACGCAAACGATCCCTTTAAAAATGTGTTCCATCATTTTCAAAGCCATATATACAAATATATATCGGAAAACCTTCCACACAGAAAGGAAAAATTGTTTTAAAAAAGAAAGAGCTAAGTACATGAACATCAGTCAAAAGAGCTTAGACCGAGTCAGCAGGTAGCCCAAAGAAAAAACCCCGACACGAGCAATCAACTAACAAACAAAACGCTCAATACTTAGGTAGAGCGGTATAAATAAGGAATACCTAGAGAGCCAGACAACCTACCTAGGTTTCACCTAAACGGATCGTCAGGGAAAGCTTTCCCTGACGATCCGTTTAGGTAAAACCTAGCTAGATTGTTTGGTTCTCTACGTATTCTTTATATATATATATATATATATATATATATATATATATATATATATATATATTTTATTATTGTAAATATTTTTAGTGAGGTCATGTCTTTGAGTTGATGTTGCTTTTTTTTTACCTAAACAGTGAAATTAACAACAACCGGCCTAGATCAAGAATAGAACCTATATTCTCTTTTCGCATGTGGAAAAGCACTTTTTGTAACCAAAATTTGCCATTAGCAATATGTTTATGAAGGCAGCATTCATAGAGGAAGCTTTGAATTGCCTATTTATGGAATGCTCAGTGTTTCTCATTGGCACTTCTATGAATTTATATCTGCTAGCTTTAGTTTCGCAATTGAGGCCGACTGTTATTAATTTCACTGTTTAAGAAAAAGAAACACAAATCAGATATAGAAACCTAAACGGTGAAATTAGGGATAGAAAGTAAAATCAGGGATAGAAACTAAACAGTAAAATTAATAACAACCGATTTAGATTGAGAAGTCCTACTAAAGAAAGATTGTCCGTGTTGGTAAAGGTACGTTCCGGCTATAGAAACCGTTCCCAAGATGGCAAGGGAGTACAAGTTCTGTTCTTAATGACCTCTCAATTTCGATCCGTTGTTATTAATTTCACTGTTTAAAAAAATAAAAAAGAAATAACAAATCAAACACGTGTGCCCGCGAAAAATAACGTCTAGAGTAATAGAAAAATGTAAATTCATATATAATATAAATATATCTATATGTGCATCTCTCTCTCTCTCTCTCTCTCTCTCTCTCTCTCATGTGTGTGTGTGTGTATGTGTGTATGTGTGTGTGTGTGTGTGTGTAGTATATGTGTGTGTGTATGTGTGTGTGTGTGTGTGCGTTATGGGGACTTACCCATATGACGCATGAACTCGTCTAAACTGTATATAAGTCGCAGTTCTGCTTTGTAAAAGCAGAGAGTAAGATAAGAGTAGCAGTAAGAGTAAGAGTGGCAGAGAGAGTGAAATCTGAATCTGTTCCAGCAGATAACTCTGACAGCCGGACTAACAGTCACGGTAATAATCTCTCATTGGTATATGTTTGTACTACTGTCTTTGTAATATATTTATTTAACACTATTCTGTCTTTGTGCCATTATTTCCGGCTGCAGCAAGACCATAACAATATTGAATACAGTTTGTTAGATCTCCATAAGACCTAATTAACCTATGATCAGACAAATGTGACGTGAGTTTCATTGTTACGCTTGTTGTTCATTATTTTTATTCGTTCTTTTTTTTACACGTGGATGAGGTTATTATATTTGTGTTGTCAACGAGTATATTGCGGATGTCTCATTCACGTGCAAAAACAAAATAGAAAATATGGACAAGCTGCCTAACAAGCAGACTCATGTCACATCTCTCTGGTCGTAGCTCTATTAGGTCTTCTTAAAATACACATGGAAACCTACCAAACTTCTTACGCTATATTCTCGTCGATAATACAAATGATTGTATGTGTGCGTGTGGGGGAGGGAGTGCGTGCGCTTATAAAATATGAATATGGACGCAAGAATATATAAAAGTCGAAAACAATAAATCAATAACTGTATTACTGTGTCCACATTTTATCCCTGAAATAGCCGAGCTGATCTTGGATAAACCTTGTCTGATGTATTTTGAGAAAATTGAATCGGATTCGATATGTGTTGTGTGCGTATGTGTTCAGATGTAGATAGATAAAAAAAAAAAAAGAGTATATACTATTCCTTTTCGGATATTCTTTTTTTTTTTTTTTTTTTTAGTTTCGTTTTGTTTCTTTTTTTTAATTTTATCACGGTTGCTATGTTTCATCTTCTTTGGTCACTTGCAGACTGTTCCATAATGATACAGAAGTTACATTACGAGTTATCATAGTTTCTTCTAAATTTAATAATTGACCAAAAAAGTCGTTACTCCCTTAAGAAGTGGAAAGTAAACAACAGAATTTTATAGAGAGACTCCAATATTTATTTTTCAAAATAAAGTTTATCATTCTCGGCGATCTTCAGCCAGTGATCAGCTAGCATCCGAAACTGTCTCAGAGAACAGTCAGCTGGATTTCAATAACAAAAAACTGTAAACAAGCTTTCCTCGCTTCATCAAAAGTGTTGAATCGGTGTCGCGGCGATGTCTCATATATATATATATTGATTGATTGATTTATTTATTGATTGATTGATTGTTGTTTAATTACTTAACTTTTTTGGTCATAATAAGATTAAACCAGTGCACATTTGTTCTAAAAAGTGTTCAATACAATCATATTGTAGACATTTTGGTTATTTTCCATTTGTAAACGAGTTATTACGCGACTTAGGTTTCTACCATGAGTGATGTCTTCAGGCGATTTGCAATAAGAAAAGGAAGAAAAGTTAGAGATTATGCTATTCCCAAACAAAACCGAACCATTGAATGAAAGAACGGAAATTATGACTACTCGTAACCATACTAAAAAATGCTTTTAGGTTCATACCACCATGGATAAAAACGTTATAATTTCTTGTTTTTTTTTTAAATTGCGCGTTCAAAAATTCCCTGCCACGTGAGTGTTTAAAAAAACACCGTTACGTGAGCGTTCTGTAAAAAAAATAACGGTAAACAGTAAAATCAGTTATTGAAAATCGCCTGAAGACACCCCTTATGATAGAAACCTAGGTCGCATAATAACTCGTTTACAAATGGAATATATATAGGCGATAAGAATCCACTCTTTTTCTTGTATAGGGCTAAGTTAGCGGAATTTTTTAAATTCTGGTTAAGCAGTTAATTCTCCCCTACCAACCACTACTAACACAAGAGTCAATCCACATACATTCAGCTACTAAAAAAGAAATTACTACTAAATTTCCGCTAGCTTAACCCTATAAAATCAATAGAGTCAAAATTAAAATTTCGAAATTTAAATACCAGAATATACTCCGAAATATAGGGAGAGCGATCATTAGTATGTGACGTCATAGAAATAATATTAATAACAATAATTATCCTATTCACATATTCCTATTAGTCACAGTAGGGTTTTATTTAATAATCTGGCTAAGCAGTTACTTCCCGACCAGTTACCACTACTAACTCAAGGGTTAAGACACATACCTCTCACTGCCAAAGAAGTAATTACTACTAAAATTCGGCTAGCTTAGCCCTAAAGAAAAACCAATACTTCCCAACCCCTTCCTTTACTAGAGCTAACCTCTGGGCTTAGATGTTTTCCTCATTATTTCTTTGTTTATAAGGGGTTGAAAATGCATGTCTTAAAATGACATGTTGAAAATGGCTATTTCCCTGCTAAGTTTTATCTGAATTTATATATATATATATATATATATATATATATATATATATATATATATATATATTAAATCCAAAGGGGGTAATCAGATAGGTAAATCCCAAAAACCCGATCCTAATTTCATTAATATTAAAATTGATCAGGGTGGAGCGCTCGATGCCAATATTATATTCTATTTACAGAGCCAAATATAAAAAAAATAAGACGACTTTTTAGATGGTCTTTGGATATTGAAGAGTAGAAATCTACAATGTCAAATTTAAGGAAGGTGGATTTGGATTTATTTTTAATATTAATATTATTAAACCAATTGATGGTGTCTTCTTATATGAGACATAGGTATCTGTCTGCTTCGACTTTTTTACTTCCTTATATTAAAAAATTGTTAATCCCACTTCATTTTATTTTCCTGTGTATGGATCATTTTTTGGACTTCCACCGGTATAACATCTTTTAACACATTTGAATTTGAGTAAATAAAACTTTCGTTTCGCCGTTGCTGAAGAAGCGAGGATTTCCTCGTAGAAATGGCTTTTCAACGGATTTAAATATAAAAAATTTTTGTTTTATTTTTTCATAATTGGCTCTGTAAATAGAATATAATATTTGCATCGAGCCCTCCACCTTGATCAATTTTAATATTAATGAAATTAATATTAATTAGGATCGGGCTTTAGGGAATTACCTACCTGATCATTCTTTTGGATTTAAAAACTAATATATATATATATATATATATATATATATATATATAAATCCAAGTAAAGAGGACCCAAGGTTTTACGATTCTGAGTTCCCTAGCATTTTTTTTTATAAACATTGCTCAATACAATAAATATTGTAGAGCATAATATAATCATATAATTATGAATTAAAAGTACATTGCGACACGGAAATTTTTGTTTCGAGATAGAATCTCGTCACCAGGCAATGTTAGATGTTGGTTGTGAAAATGTAAATCATTTTTACAATCAACATCCAAAATTGCCTGATGACGAGATTCTATCTCGAAACCTAGAAATTTCCACGTCGCAATGTACTTTAATTCATTTAATATATATCATGTAGATGTGTCTAGTCACAGTGATGAGCTGTGATACAGCAAAACACGCTTGTATGTGGATGACTAGTACATACATACATACATACATACACACACACACACACACACACACACACACATATATATATATATATATATATATATATATATATATATATATATATATATAGTTGACCAGAAAGAAAACATTTTAATGATATAAAGCAAAACCAACATTTGTTCTTAAAAATAAAATGTATTATTTTCGATGACCTTTTACAAGAGATCAGCCAGCATCCAATTTCTCCCAGTTACCAGTCTACTAGATTTGAAACATAAAATCGTTAACAAGCTTCCTCCACTTCATCAAAAATGTTGAATCGGGGGTCACAGAGGAAGTGTACCATTGAGCAGAATAAGCCATAGTCACTCTGAGCAGTATCGGGACTGAATGGTAGATATGGAAGCAACTCAACACTGTCCATCTGTTTGATCTTCTCCATAGTCAACACGGCAGTTTTTGACATCACATTTTATTGCTGATAAAAACCTGACTTCGATTAACCAAATCAGAATACTCCTTTAGTTTGACATACACACCCTCTAGCTTCTGACAATACAGTTTTACGTTTGATAACGTGACCGTGTAGAATAAGTTCTTCGAAATCCCAACAGAAAGAGATCAAGATTTGCTGTTTTCTTTCGCTTCCTAAGTAAGTGAGGACTTCCTGGACAACCTAGTATTTTCACTTTTTCTTTTTTCGCTTTTGTTTGCTTTTCAAAATAAAAAGGTTTTAATTTCAACAATTATTGGTAATTAATATATAACTCAGCAGTGTAGGTAACTTATATTCCACTTGAAATAAACCTGTAAATGTTTTTCATTTATGCTTATGAACAAACCTTTTTTTTATTCTAGCAAAATATAAATAAAGCAAATAACATATGTATTGTTTCATTACTGGTTTATTTTAAATTCTTCCTTTCTCTCCAGGTGGTGAAATGATTGACCACTTTTGGTTAAATCAAACATCAGGAGGACTCTACATACAAAAGAGTATCGACAGAGAGAAACATGGCGCTATAAATCTTCTGATTAACGCGACAAACACCTGCTTCCAGCGAAGCCTGAAAGGACGAGCACTTTATCCTGAAGATTTCTACAAAAGAGAAATCACACACAGTTCCTATCTCTGGGTTCAAGTAGTTATAACAGATATTAACGATAATCCACCTAAATTTCGGCGGAAGCACATGAGTGTAGGTGTCACCAGGGATACTGACTTCGGAACAACGATCTTTGAACTTCAGGTATCAAAATCATTATTATTATTATTATTATTATTATTATTATTATTATTATTATTATTACATATGTATTTTCTTTTCATAGCTGTACTTTACTTACGCGCAAATTCACTTGGGAAAGGCATGAGTCCCTATCTTGTCTTTCAGAAAGAAAAACAGCTCTGGTTGGTAACCAATCTACCGTAAAAAGAAATTCTCTTTTGTGCTGTTTGTCAGCTGTAATGTTTAAAACTGGATTATTTAGAGAACGGTTTATCATTGGCGGTCAAATAAATCTAAAAAACAAATCTAGCATATACAGATGATATGGACCTGAAGACTGCATTCTACATTAACTTTAAACATTAAACAAACGAAATTGGTTTAGAATTAAGAATATTTCAAAGACAACAGACAAAGCAAAACCACAGAGAAAAGACTGAGTATAAAGAGGATTGGGAAAAGGACAAAAGATGAACGAAATTCAAGAAAATAGATGGCAATTGACGTTGCATTTAAACGTTTGAAGATTGTATTTATCAAGGACGCGGGCGGGTAGTACGAAAAAATAAACTGTTGTAGTACAACTGACGGATGCATTTAACTATTTCAGAAGTAAAACGGTGGGACCTAGCTGCCAAACTAGTAGCACGCTTAAATTCAGTTCATCGTGGTACGAGTGAAAAAGCTATCAAATATTTGCAGTAACGCATCGAATAAGATTTGTGTGGGTTATTTTCGGGGGGAAAATTAAGTCTGTGTTCAAATCAAGAAGAGTATTAATTGATACTAACAGGAAGATATGCTGTACCAACATTCTTCCAGTTTTATAGGATCTGCATTGTTCAACATGGGCCCCAAAACTTTTAACTCAAATTGAAACATTCCAAAGCTAAATTATGAATATCATCCGAGATCGCAAGCTGATGAATAACGTAAAAATCACTATTTGTTTTTAATATAACTATGTTTCACTTTTGGATACATTCTTTAACAAACCCTCAAAACTATTTAGATATTAAAATAAACAGTTACGTCTGTACCGTTTATTGAGATGTCCAGAAAAGAAAATAGAGAAAAACCATAACAGAAGTACCATCATTTTGTGGTCACTAACTAATAAGTAACAAATACTAAATAAACTTGTTGATGATTATAATAAATGACGGGAAATAAGTCCAGTTAATTTACGATGAATGTGCGTTGTGGGGCAATGGATATCGGCTCGGAACGAGAAATGGGAGAGTCGAGTTCGAATTATAGTTGAATTCATTGCATTTACTTACGCGCAGATACTCTTTGGAAAGTTATTATTCCGTCGCTACTCCCTCTATCTATAATTTAAATAGGGCAGATTGGGTCCTATAGCCTTGGTTGGTAACCTGTCCAGAAAATAATAGCAACCTACTGCATGAAGTTATTCTACCAAGTCAGTCATGTCTTTTTCGAGACATGATCACCCATGCGTGTAATAATCATTTAACTAAGTAATATTCTGAAATAGACAGATTGTAGGGATAGAAAAGGTGATATCTCCTTTTCATTGAGATTGTCACGAAGGTCACGTGACAGTTGGTGAGTAACGCCAGGAGATAGAGTGACGCAGAGTACGTAAAAACAGGAGAAGAAAAATGTCCCCAGCCTACAGCGGTAACTCTTGCAGGAAAAACAACATGGCTTCACCAATTTCAAAGAGAAGCCGCTGTAACTCCAGTTTTCCCTTTAGGAAATATTACAAGTAAGACTCTCTTTTTTACACACTGCTTGCTAATGTTGACATGTGTTATAATTTCTTTGTGTGGGACATGGGTAAATACATATATATTATTTTGTGTACAACTTAGCATCATAAAATTCTCTCAGAGAACAAAGTGTTTTGCCATTCCTTTTTCTTGCAGCTATTTTCTTCTGCCCGTGAAGTACAGACTTGTTATATCATGGATATAATACTGCCCGTAATAGGGAAAAACACAAATCAGAGTATAATCCTTTCTTTCAGAGTACACTCATCAAGATAAATAAATTATGTTATTATTTGTACCATTTTTTCATTCATGTTTTACATTGTGATAAATGGTATTTTTCTTTAAAAATTTATAAAATTATCTTTCGTCTTCAGTCTTTCCCTTTTTATCAAATATCAAAAAAAATATCATTGATTTTTTAATTAATTATCCAGTGTACATTTTCAATTCGAAAAATGCTTTCAGACACCTGCCATTATAGTGAAATATTCGTCCTTGCATATCTGGTTTATTATAAGTTTTGCTTCTGCTTGTATCATAATTATTTATTAACTTTGCTTTTTGTCTGTTTTCAGTACGAGGTCGATGATCCCGATATTGGTAACAACTCAGTCCATGCATTCCAACAAATTGGAGCAATCCGGATCAGCGAGAGTCTCCGATCGATGATGACCCGTGACCCCGTTTCAAACAGAACTCGACAGCCCTTTATCGTCAGCAGCAACGGATCGGTCATAACCAACATGTTCTTCCAACCGAACATGCACGGATCGTTCGTGCTGCCAATTCTGGTAACAGACGGAGTACACAGTTCTGACACTGCTAACTTAACCGTGAGTAAAGCTCTAAATAATATTTTTAAATTTTATCTAGATTTCAATGTTCCAAATCTTTCTTAAAAATTTAATTGTATTTGTAACGTTTGGTAATTAAGCAGACGACTTTTTAAATAAATCATCTTTTTTTTTCTGATTGGATCAGCAGAAAAAATTACAATCAGTGTAAAAAATATACTTTTTATAAAATATCGCATCAAGAAGATGTAATGGATTTTGATTAAATTTTTACGGTTTATCAACCTTTTTGCAGATTATTTAGAGTCAAAGCATATTTTTGAATTGTAAGAAATTTTTAGATTAATTTATATAAATTTTTGTATTACCTTATATATATTATATAATTTTTTGATTAATTTATATAATTTTTTTAGATTACTTTATATAATATTTTGGATTAATTTATGTAATTTTAAAATTACTTTATATTTTTTTATTTTATATATTTTTGGATTACTTTATATATTTTTTTAAATGTTTTATATAACTTTTTGGATTATTCTGTTTTCTTTTATTTTTTTTTATCACCTTATTTCATTATTTTTTTTTCTGTTTTTTTTTTTTGTTTTTTTTTTTTGTTTTTTTTTTCAGATAAATTTTGTCAGTGATAGCCAGAGATTAAAAGTCATCTTTCGGAGACCTCCATTAGAAGTACAAAAAATTAAAGAAAAATTTCTGGAGTAAGTTTATTTGTACCTTCTTCATTTTGGAGACATTCATTCTTTGCTTTTTTTTTGTCGCATTCGACTTCTTTCGAAACAACTATTATTCTTTTCTAACTTCACTTACGCCTTGTTTTTTAACCGAAGAGAATTTGTCTTGAAAATCATTATTTATCTATCTAAATCTAAATCTATCTAAACTTATTTATAAATTGAACTTTGTCTGTGTGTGTGCTGTGTGTGTGTATCCGTTACCTATAGACACCGAAACGGCTGAACCGATTTTCTTGAAAATTTACACAGTTGTACCATAAGCGTCTGCAAGTGTTCTTAGCTAAGTTTTGTGCCGAGGTACTCCCGATAAATATTAAAATTCGATAATCGAAAAAATCGAGTTATAGAAGGAGTGTCCAATTTTAATCAAATTTAATACACTCATAAACAAAGCCATAAGAAACGATATTCAGAGGTTTCACGGTTGCAGTTCTTACAATTGTGCAGAAAATCGATAATATATATATATGTATAAAAGGCAAGATGTTTGTGTGTGTGCCTGTTTATCTGCCTGTATGTCTGTATTTTTTCAGCCCTTTTATTTTAGTTTTTGCTTTGGGTTTGTCTCTAAGTATGTATAATTGTAATTGTTAGTCTCAGCCATGATACCATTTACTCAGAGGACTTATTTAGCCTTCAAAATTCAGTTTACAACGAAAAACACTTATTTGATATCGATACCAGGAAATCAAAATTTGACTTAAATCCATTCATTTTGCTTTCAGTCTACAGTTTCGCTTTTACTGGTCCCGACTTGGCAGCTTAGATACAGTTACTTTCTCACCGAATCAATGTGGTTTCCCACGGCTTCTGCTCCGATGAACATAGTTCACTGGTGCCCCCTATGTATGAATTTACTCGAGCAACAAGATTAAAAACTAAGTCCCACCCTTTTAATGTGAAACCAATAAAATGTAAACGCAAATTCTACTCCATCAGCTTCTTTTTCCACACTTCACGCCTGTGGAATTCCCTTTAGTTTTTTTTACTTGCTTCCTCGAAAGCTACAATATTCAAGAATTTAAATGTAAAGTCAATAGTCATCTCCTATCTCACTAACCTGCATCCTCTTTCTCTCTCTCTCTCTCTCTCTCTCTCTCTCTCTCTCTCATGCTCCTTTCCACTCTACTCTCATCAGTGTTCTCATCCTTCTCTTACTCACTTTTTGACACCCCTTATAACTGTCACTCTTTCTCATAACTTTCCTCTTATGTAAGCCCCAGCAAAATAGTGACAGTAAAATGCCTTGCTTGAGGTGATATGAATACAAACAAATATCTTTAAAAAAGTCGCTGAACTTTAAATTTGAGCCTGGCCGTTACCTAAATAGGTCACCGCTTGGAAATATCAGGTCCTGTAAGCCTGGATATGCGTTGGGCTTCGAATGAGAACTCTGAGTACAGAATTCAAATTCCCGTTGAGTTCATTGCATTCAATTACGCGTAAATGGCCTTGGGAAAGATATGAATTTCTCTCTTCTCTCCTCAACTATGGGTTAAACAACAGGACAGATTTGGCTTTATAGTCTTGCTTGGCAGAAAGTAAAGGCAGCCAACTGCAGAAATTCTTCTTCCAAGTCACTCTTGAATCGAAAAGAGGCAGAATTGAGTCACTTTTGAATCGAAAAGAGGTAAAATTGCCCAAGCGTGCTTCAAGCATGATCACAAAGAAAGACGGTTCAAAATTAAATACATTTATTAATTCTCGTTTAGTCTGATACCAGGCCACAAATTTGGTGCACCAAATGGGAATTCTGCGTATTATCTACTTTTAATAGTCTACTGGACAAGCTTGCTTTCATTATTCCATAACGAGGCCCACGAGTATTCACTAAGCTTATTTTAATACAAAATAAATTGCAACTGCATGACATCAACTGAGGTTTGAATTCGCTACAATACTAATGGTTTGGTAAAATAGTTTATTGACCACAACTCTACCGTGAGGCTTATAGTACAACTGTGTAAATTTTCAAGAAAATCGTTTCAGCCGTTTCGGAGTCTATAGGTAACGTACACACACACACACATACATACATACACACACACACACACAGACAAAGTTCCATTTATAAATAAATTTAGATGTGTGGCTCGCGTTGCTGGCGATAAACCGAAGTAATTTTTTAAAATCATCTTACTCCAAGCAAGGCATTCTACTGCCACTGTTGCGCAGGGGGTTACATCGGGGAAAGTGATGAGAAAGAGGAGTTAGTTATGGGAAATGTCGGAAGGAGGGTAATAGACGGATGAGAATCCTGAGGATGGCGGTGGAGTAAATGAAAAAAGAGCTTTCGAGAATGGATGCGAGTTAGTGAGATAGGAGATGTCTATTGACCTTACATTTAAATTCCTGGAGATTGTAGCTGTCGGAGAAGCAAGTATATGGAAGGGAATTCCACAGGCGGGATGTGCGATAAAAGAACCTGTTAGAGTAGAAATTGCGGTTACATTTTATCGGTTTCATTGTAAACGGGTGGGACCTAGTTGCTAATCTTGTAGCTCGTGTAAATTCATACCTAGGGGGCATCAGTGATCTAAGTTCATTGGAGCAGAAGCTGTAAAAGTATTTATAGAAGAGGCAGAGGGAAGCCACGTCACGCCAGTGAAAGAGTGTCTGCAGCCGAGCTGCCAAGTCGGTGGTCGTTATTTAACTATTATTTCTCTTGCCTTTTTCTTTCATCAGTAATTTTCCACCTGTAAGCAGATTTTATATCTATATAATAGATCAGTTAAAACGCCCAGTCGTAGGTCATGTTCATAAGCTTTGCTGTTAGGATCAACATGCTCATTTTATATTCTTGTTATACTCACAACGTTTTCACCGCTGCACTCTTTGAACTTCTTCAGATACCTGTCGTACCTCGGGACCTTCTCAGAATTTTGAATCGAGCACTTTATTTCATCTATGAGGCTAGAATGTTCTCATTCTCCTTTTTATTCTTAGGAGAGATAACTCGTATGAGTTAATGCTCAACATCTGTATTCACTTTTGCTACAACGAATGAAAAGTAACCCTAATGGGCTTGCTAGTTCGAACAGCAAATTAATCAATCAATATTTGCTTTTGCGTATGTTGACCTTATTTTATCAACAATCAATCAATATTCATGCATTTTTTTAGCCCTATTTTCTAAACAATCAATATTGTCTTCTATATCATTTGGTCTTATTATCTAAACAATCATTATAATCTGTTGATCTTATTCTGCAAATAATCAAACGATATTGTCTTATTCATCTGTTGTACTTATTTTTGTAAATAATCAATATTTACTTATCCCTTTGCAGGTCTTATTCTCTAAACAATAATTATTGATTTATATATCACTTACTTTCTAAACAATAATAAACAATAATTATTATCTGTTGATCTTATTCTACAAATAATCAAACAATATTGTCTTATGCATCTGTTGGCCTTATTTTTTAAAACAATCAATATTTACTTATGCATCTTTTAACCCTGTTCTCTAAACAATACTTTCTAATGCATCTGTTGTCCTTATTATGTAAGCAAGCAAATACTATAGACTTACACATCTAGACGTTACTCTCTAAAGTCAGTCAGTAGTGAATTACATGTCTGCTGGCCTTATTCTGTTAACAACGGTTTCTGACAATCAACAATCTGCTTATTTTTAAAAGCACAACATACAGATTAATTTTCGAAACTTACTAAAAGAAATTTTAGTGTCTGTCTAAATATGAGATGAAGAATTCCTTTTATCATACGTTACTCTAATCGGGCTATTGTCCACGTCTTCTCTGTTAGTGTCACAATCTTTAGCTTTATTCAGCCTTGAATAATCCAAAATGTCACCACCTGATTGTCCTAAGAGGAAATGACCTCATGAATAAGAGTCAAGTGCATTTGGTTAAAGACGGTGATTGTGATTTCAGGAAGCGATAATTATATATGCGAGTTTTGTAAAAAAATAGAAATCAGAATCATCAGTAATAATTAATACGGGAGAAATATTACTTAGTTTTTTATTCTGCTGTCACTACTATCTTATTCAATAGACTGAATAAACGCTTCTTTTCTAAATTTCTAGGTTATTGAATACCACAGACACCTGAAGAAGTCTTAAGAGTACAATAAGTGAAATGCTATAGCAACTAAAATTTAAAAAAAATTAAATGCCATATTCTTTCATAACATTGGCCATAACGACTCTCCACAGTTTCATTTTCTTTATCATCTTGGAATTGTCATGCATTTTCGAAAGATATAATGGTTTCCTGTAGCTTTCTGCATAATTTAAGAATTCGTTTGTTTCCTTCTCATAGATTTATTGACGCCCAAACCAAGAAAACCAAATCTACACTACTATTTAACAAGTAGTTAGTGGTGGGAGAAGGGATGAATTTCATGCCTTTCCCCAAGGGCATTTACGGAAGTAAACGCAACTGACAAGCCCATGATTTGAACTCTGCACTTCGAATCCAATTTCTGTGCCGATATCCTTTACACTATTCGCACATTAATCGATTATTTTTTACTGAATAACAAACTACAGGCCATATTTTTTAAAATACATTGCTTAATCATTATGATGTTACTAAAATTTGTCGTTCATAATTAAACGATAAACATTCTTTGATTGTTTTGGTTGGATAATACGGTAATGACGTCATCATAGGATTTTATGAATGATTAACGGTCTGTTGTTTTTGTTGCATTTACGAAAACTCATATTGTAGGTTCTTGGAACGAGTTTAAATTTAATATGTTGCATAAGAAAAAAGAGACTAAAATTATGAATTTGTCTATATTTCTGAGATATGGTAGTATTTACAGTATTTACATTATTCGGACTATTGTCCTCATCTTTTGGCCGTTGTACGCTCCGGCCTTCTTCAGGTGCTAAGAATTTCGAACCGAACCCTTTATTACAATCACTGGGGTATATCATTTTCATCCCCTGCGTAGTAGTGCCTCCATTAGTTATCGTCCTCTAACCATGTAAGTTACTTGTATTGAACTCACAACTCTTTGGGTCAAGTCACAGGAACTAACCAATGTCTACATCCACTGGACCGTGTGTCCTTAAGGACAAGGACATCTGAATTTTGGGGACTTATAAACCTAATGTCCATTAACCCTTTTTCACAAGAGTTCATATTGAAATTTTTTGTGTTAATGGTTTTCTCTATTAATAAACGGTTCCGTTCAAAATTCCAAGAACCTAAAGAGGGGCGGAGCGTATAACGTCCAAAATACCGTTTCAGGACGTAGGCGATCATAGACGTCCACTTACCACTATCCCATGTCGATTTTAACACTTTCTCTCCCAAACCCTGCTCCGCCATCTAAATGCAAGTATGTATCGCATTGCTTTTCCCTGTCTCTCTTTCCCTCTATCCGTTATGTGGGTATTAGATTCTCCAAGCCCTCCTTCCTTATTTCGTGTCCCAAAAATTTCAGCAATTTGTTCCTGATATTAAGTATACGTTTCCTTTTCGTTTGCAAAATCTTCGCCATTGCTCACATGTTCGGTCATTGTTATCTTCAGGATACTTCTGTAAAACCACATTTATGTTGCTTCGAGTCCCTTCTTTATTTCTGAGAAGATTGTCCAGCATTCGCTGCCATATACGAAGATAGATATTACATAACAATCGTGTACTCTTTTCTTTGTTTCCAACGAAATCTTCCTGTCTCTCAATACTCTGCTGATAACGCTCAAAATCTTTTTTGTTTTTTTTATTTTTGTTTGTTTGTTTTTGCTTTTTGTTTGTTTGTTTGTTTGTTTGTTTTTTGTGCGGGGTCATAATCAGCGAAAGATAAAAATTAAGTGAGACATGTTTAAGGGCAAGTAAATCAGGCTCAAAGTTGTAATATACTTTGCAAATCTATCGATTCTAAATGTTCTTTTGTAAATTTTTTATTAAGTTTTGATCATAAAAAATTAAAAGTTATTCGACGTTTTTTTTTAATAATGTACTTATTTATTTATCATAAGTGAAGTTATTTAGAGAAAATATGAGACTTTTTTCGTGCATAACAAGCAAGACTGGACTAAGAAAAACAGAATTTTCTACTCTTTATTGTATATTTTCATGTTATTTTTCAGAAGCTAAATAAAGTAAACGCAAATATATTGTACATAGAATAACTAACTACTATCAAAATATTGACAATATATATATATATATATATATATATATATGTGTGTGTGTGTGTGTGTATATATATATGCATATATGCATATATGTATATATATATGTATATATATGCATATATATATATATATATATATAGTAGAGAAAGGTTGTTCACGTATACTGCTTACAGAAAGTAGGTATAGGAGACTCATGAAAAAATTTCGAAAAAGACTATAATAATAATAATAATAATAATAATAATAATAATAAACAAGACATTGCCTCAATATCTTGGTTGTTCTTGGTGGCTCTTCCTGGTGGTCATAATATCAAGGTAATAAAAAATGAAAAGCTTAAAAGTACACTAATCTCTGAATTGAGAATACCAGAATGTGGAACGTTCAGTCCACTATTGCCCCAGCTGTCGTTGGGGCGTTAAGAAAGTCAGAACAAAGCCGAGCGCGTCACCTCGCTTTAGAAGTGTAAATATTTCACGAAAGGGGCTATTTGTATGAGTTCGTACTAATTGATGGAGAACATCCATAATACAAGATCTTCGACTGAAAAACGAAAAAGGTTGCGGAGACAATAACAATAAAGCTATCAAAATACAAGGATCTGGAAGTGGAAATCTTAAAAAATGAGGCATATAAAGACATCAATAATTCCAATTTTGGTTGGAGTTCTCGTATTGATTGGAAAGGTTCTGATAGACCCATTGAAGGAATACTGGTAGATCATTACTGAAAAATACAACAAAGTACCCACAAATACAACCCAACCATTACAAAAAGATTTATCTATGAAACATGAGTGCCATCACAGAAAATGGGCAAGGGTAACTTTCATGAAACCATTTTTAACCTTAGTTCTCTGGCTGAGACCCGGAAAGAAATGCGTATACAAAAACTCAAGTTTAATAATAATAAAAATAAATTTTTAAATTTAAAAAAAAATTAAAATCGTTATTAGACATGACAGGCTAGCACAACATATTCATTGACATGTCTTTTCGAAATATAAAGTTGAAGTTTCGGATACATGGTACAAACACAACAAATGCCGATAAAGTGATTATACTGTGCAATTTCCCAATCCACACAGACATTAATAATGGTGAAAACAGACCAGACATAACTATCAAAGATTTCAGAAAAGGAAGCAGCCTAATTATTGAACTTAACCATAAAATTCCAATGTTCCTAAAAGAGAATTTCAAAAACTGCCAAAAGCTACAATTACCCCCCACTACAGTTATGACCGGGACATTGGGTATAATAAAGAAGGGTACCGAAAATCATCTGATTAACATTCTTGAACACATTAGTATCTCAGAACTACAAAAGATTACTTTGTAGAGAACTGCATATATCGTCTCAAATGTACATAGATTTCCTATAGTGCCCTTTAGACCCTGGTGGGGATTTGGTAATTAGGCACTTAAAAGTAATTTCTGACAAGATGATGCCACGCACAGTAGTAATAATATTTTATTGGTAACTCTGTGTGAAAGAAATCATGTGCTAAGAAAAATACTGCACCTCTAAGCTGCGAGTAAAAGCTGAGGTATAAACATTATCACTCGACTAAAATATCTAAGAGTTCGAAAGGATATAAAATCTAATAATTATTATTATTTTCATTGTGCATTATTAGACATTTTAATTTTCATTGTAAAGGGCGTGTCCGAAATTTCCAATTTTTAACATTTCTATCGTATCCCCAATTTTTCAAATACTTTAATAATATGCAAATATTATTAGTAGTAGTAGCAGTAAGTGTAATTATCCATTTTCGAATTTCTTTCATCGGCTTACTATACACACACACATGCTTACACACACACACACACAAACACGCACACACGAACACACACACACACACACACACACACATATATATATATATATATATATATATATATATATATATATATATATATACTGTAATGGTTGTTACAATGTTTTTAAATTCATAATGAATTTAAAAACATTGTAACAACCATTACAGTATAACGCTCTACATTTGTATCGAGCACTCTTTATAAAAGTAAATGCATGAACAAAAAGGTAAATAAACCTACGAGTTCGACAACTTAGTTACAATATATATATACTTACAAAGCTTTCTATGATAAATCCTTCATTAAATACGACAGATAAGAAAGATATAATTCATTTTACATTTATTTTTTCAGCATAGTATCATTTCTCTGTTTTGTTGGAAATAAGGAAATATAAAAATTGTCCTAGTTTTTATTGTATCAAGCGCTTTCGCCCACTCCTATCACGATTCCCAAGACTGTTTATGTTTCTGGTGTTGTTATTTTTACTTGTGCTTTGACAGTAACGTAGTCATTTATTGTTTTCTTTTTGTAAAAAAGAGTCTTCCTTCCAGTTTCCTAAAAACAAAAAAATATTTTACTACGTAATGAAATACACATTCACTCCCGCGACACACACACACACACACACACACACACACATATATATATATATATATATATATATATATATATATATATATATATATATATATAAACATGTGACGGAAATTAACGAATTTTTTTAAAGAACCTTGGTTATAAGCAACCGACAATTTGTAATGAATTATTTTGAACATTATTTTTACCGATACTCGTATTTAAGTAGATATTCTGTTTTTAATTAAACAGTATTTTATATTTATATCTACCGGCCTGATTATTTTACGATAAATTTTTATTACGAAAATGTGTGCTATCCAGCAGGATTCGAATCTGCGACCCCTATTTACATAGGGGAAGCTACCATTTGATCTGGTACTGTCTTAACCACTCGACCATATATATATATATATATATATATATATATATATATATATAAAACAACACTCAGCGAATCCAGGGCCTGACTAATAAAACAACAACTTCGGCTTTATTTATTTACATAGTCTTCTTCTAGAGTGACACACTGATTTCAATGCTTCTCTAACAATTCGATGTCATTTTTGTAGCACGAATTGTCTTTGGCCTCAAAATATGCATCAGTTTCCAATATTACTTCTTGATTAGAACCAAATCATTTTCTCTGGGGAATTCTTTTGAGGTCTGTCAATAGACAATAGTTTGCTGGGGGCCAGATCTGTAGAATAGGGTGGATGCGGAAACAATTCGTAGTGCAATTCATCTAGTTTTACCAAAATGATGAATACACTGCCTTCTGACATCTCATGCAACTTCAATTTATGATCGGCCAAAAAGAGTTTGTGGATTTTTTTATTTTATGTTTTTGTTTTCCGGAACAACTGCAGATTTTGGGCGACCTGAGTGTTCAGCACCATTTGTGTATGTACGACCGCGTTTAAAGTAATCATACCACCTCTTAACAATTGTTTTCGACGGAACAGAGTCGGAATAACACTTATCAAGATCAACAGTATTTTTCCCATCAGAAAGCAATGCTTTATCAACACACGAAATTCAGATCTGTCCATTGTTTTGAAAATTTGCAACAATATCTTCACTTAAATAACTGTAATTCGTAAACAAATAATCCCAGTTGGTCCAAATTGTCACGTGTCATTTGAAGGTTAGTACGTCATAAAAATCGTATTAATTTTTTGTTAGTGGCGCCATCTATATGTCAGGCCCGGGACTTATTGAGTGATGCGCAATTTATGTATATATAGAGTTAATGTAGAGAAGTTTGTCACTTAGGTGAGCAATGTTATATAAGCAGAAATATCAGTGCTCAGCTAAGTGACAAACTTCCACACTTATCTAAACTTATTTATAAATGGAACTTTGTCTCTGTGTGTGTGTGTGTCTGTGTGTGTGTGTCCGTTAACTATAGACTCCAAAACGGCTGAACCGATTTTCTTGAAAATTTACACAGTTGTATTATAAGCGTCTGCGAGTGTTTTTAGCTAGGTTTTGTGTCGAGCTACCCCCGATAAATATCGAAAATCGATAATCGAAAATATCGTGTTATAGAAGGAGTGGTCCGATTTTAATCAAATTTGAGACATTCATAGACAGAGACATAAGAAACGATATTCAGAAGTTTCAAGGTTACAGTTCTTACAATAGTGCAGAAAATTGTTAATATATATATATATATATATATATATATATATGTATATAAGGCAAGATGTTTGTGCGTGTGTCTGTTTATCTGCCTGTATGTCTGTATTTTTTCAGCCCTTTTATTTTAGTTTTTGCTTCGGGTTTGGCTCTAAGTAGGTATAATTGTAGTTCTTAGTCTCAGCCATGATACCATTTACTCAGAGGACTTATTTAGCCTTCAAAATTCAGTTTACGACGAAAAACACTTATTTGATATCGATACCAGGAAATCAAAATTTGACTTACATCCATTCATTTTTCTTTCAGTCAGCAGTTTCGCTTTAACTGGAAACAATTATTGCTTTTAGTCTTTCGTGCCAGCGTCCAAAGAGTCTGAGCTCCAAGACCATAGATTAGTTTTATAGCTTTCATTACACCCGAGCAACGCCGGCTATACTGCGAGTTATATATATATATATATATATATATATATCGAACCACCCTCATTCCATTCGTCATGCATTGGTAATATGTAGTTCCATTACAACAGATTCTTTACCCAATGACTTCACTTTCTATTTCTTCTGTACCTTTCCTTTACCTCTTTCTTTTCTTTTTCTTGATTTCTCATTTTATTTTCTCATCTTTTCTTCTCTCTTTCTTTCTCTCTTTTTTAATATCCTATTACCTTGTGCGAAAAAAAATTCCAAAACTAAAAGAAAGTGTTATTCTTTAAATAAAACGTTTATTAACATCATTGTTAACTACCTGATGAGACAGTGTTCTTTCAATGTCAAAACAAACTTTAAAATTTTGCAGTAATTTATAGTTTGCACATGTTCTAACGCAGTAATTAATAGTTTTATATATATATATATATATATATATATATATATATATATATATATATGCAAGACAAATAGTGGGTATGTAAATGATGAAATAAGAAACCATGTAATGACGCGGATCGTTCGGACAAAGAACTCCAGATAGTTTTATAAGCGAAAAGATTGTTATATATAAAAGTGGGGAAGGTCGAGAGGAAAATGAAACCAAGACTAGTTAGAGTTTACATCGAAACGTTAATGATACAAGACGCTCAACTTTAAATTTTTGACAAATAGTGTATATAGATTAATTTAAACTATCTCATTTAGTATTTGTCTATATATCACTACGATTTTAATTTTTTTTGTTTTTTTTTGTTTTTTTCATTTTTTTATTCACTGACCCATGAGCGTGTTTTGGTGCAAGTCTATGATATTCTTAAAGTGAACGTCATTTTAACGTATTTTTGTGGTACAGTGGATATCGGCTCGGAATGAGAAACCGGGGAGCCGAGTTCGAATTCCAGTTGAATCCATTGTATTCACTTACGCGCAAATACCCCTGGGAAAGGTATTAATCCGTCTCTTCCTTCCAGTTATGGGTTAAATAGCAGGACAGATTGGGTTCTATAGCCTTGGTCGGCAACTAGTCTACCACAGAAAGCAATGGCAACCTACTGCGGGATAATCTTCTGCCCAGTCAGTCATGTCTCTTTCGAGACATGATCGCCCAAGCGTGTATCACGTATGGCACCTAAACTGACTGACTTATGATTTCATAGGTTATAATTCTCTAGTTTATATATCATTTTCATTGGTGAAATTCATATTATTATTTTTGATTGTGGTTAATATTGTTTTCTTTATAAGTCTTTTCTTTTTTTGTTTTCTTTTTCAGGCGATTACAAAACATAACTGGTCTAAATATAATCATCGATCGAATAAAAACACATCAGGATTCCGAAGGAAATCCCGAAGTGAAAACGTAAGTCCAATTTTAACGCATTTCTTACGCTTATTTGTCAAAGAAATTGTATGTTGGGAGGGGATATACGTTATGGTGCAGTGGATATCGGCTCCGAACAAGAAATTGCAGAGCCAAGTTCGAATTTCAGTTAAATTAGTTGCATTCACTTACGCGCAAATACCCTTTGGAAAGGTATTAATCCGTCGCTTCTTCCTCCAGTTATCGGTTAAATAGCAGGACAGATTGAGTTCTGTAGCCTTGGTTGGCAACTAGTTTACCGCAGAAAGTAATGGCAACCTACTGCAAGAAAATCTTCTTCCCAGTCAGTCATGTTCTCTTTCAAGACATGATCGCCAAAGCGTGTATTACAAATGACACTTAACTGACTGACTATTTTGATGGCAACTATAATCAGGGGTTCAATTTTAATTTGCACATTCCACTTTTCATATTTCTTTATCCATTTTTCTTTAGCTTTGGGTTGGTAACCAGTCTAAGAGAAGAAAACAGAAATCAAAACCATGTAGAAGGTAAAGGATAACTGCTTCACTATGTTTCCCAAGAATGCATGGAAATTCAAATATACTAAAGATAAGTAATCTATAGAAAGCCATGATCGCCCATGTCCTGAAGGAACATCGCATCAACAAAAACCTACATGCAACACCAAAATACGTTAGTTAATATTTTTACTAATTTACCTGTTAATTACGTAACGCCCTCCACTTTTTGAAATTCATCCTTTGTCTTCATTTAGTCCCCCGACCACCCCCATTGCTATGACTAATACCTGTTCTCCACCAATGGTATTTTGTTTGTGAGAAATTTCTATATGTTATTAACTTTCCCACGATAACGACAAAAACATTGACACTGAGCGTGATTATGTAGGAGAGCAAATCAGTAAGATTCTATTTTGAATATTGATCTGAAATTTTCACTAGATAATGTTCTTTGTGATTAATATAGAATTAACTGCACTGACATGGAAATACATTATATTGAAACAAATATTTGCTACCATGAATAAATTTACTTTTGTGATACTACGGACACAAACAGAAATACTTTCTAAAACCACCTCTTCCCTTTGAAAGTGTAATAGCCAGCAGGTAGTCCTTTTTCAAGTCAAATTTTCTAAGCGGTATCCACTTTAATCGAAAAAGAACAGGAAGTAAAGGAGTGGATGATGGATTTTTGGAGATCAAGTAGCAATAAAACCGGAAATAGTGTATATTCAGATGCTGGTCCATATTAATAGTCATGCTTGAGATCGGCGGGAGTTCGTGCCTGCCCTTGGAGGGAGAGAGACTAGTCCCTCACGTGGTATGCTGTCCAACCATAATGACATCCGCCATGTAGGTATGAGTAGATGGGTGAGACGTTGGTAAGAAGAAAACCTGAACTTTTAGACCAATATACCAAAGTTGTCTCCAGTATCACCTACGTACACACTCAGGCGAACAGGTGAAGCCCTGAAAAAAGCATCTATTTCTTAATATGGGAAATGATGTTTGCGTTGTTATTTCGC
Source organism: Ascarosepion bandense (assembly GCA_037127315.1). NCBI lineage: Eukaryota > Metazoa > Mollusca > Cephalopoda > Sepiida > Sepiidae > Ascarosepion > Ascarosepion bandense. The sequence goes on from JBBBDQ010001459.1 coordinate 4,587,758, forward strand.
AATGTGACATTTGTCTTTTAATCTGTTGCCTTGTGAGCATGCGGCGCGCCCTTTCCTAGCTTTCGGGACACAGAAACGAGATCGAAAATCGGAATGGAACGGAAGATAATCATTGGACAGTCGGTGGGAATCTTGAGTGAGGGTCGTGATGTATGTTTACACTTTTTCATTATTAAGGTTTGCAAATTTGTTTGTATAGATCCGTATTGTAGTAATTTTAATCGCTAAAGTTTAAGTGAAAATCAATAAATTACCTATTTGATAATCATCACCGTTCTTGGCGTCTCATTTGTTCCAGTCGAATACATCTTTAAAAACGGGAATAATTTCCTTGTTTTTCTTAAATAGGGATATGTTCTATTCAAATATATTATCCCGAACAATTAGCAAAATTACTAATTGTCATGGGTCCTTACCTGTAACTACAGAATAAATTCTTCCTAGAGGTGTAGTATATATAGATACTACGCCTCTCAAGAGAGAGTCGAGTTGGTAGTAGTTCACTGTAAACTAGACTGACAGTCATACTAACACCTTCCACATTTTGTATTGCTATTTCTTGTTAATATATATTTGTTATTTCTACCCTTGTGGTCGTGTTGTTCTTTTCGGGCCTTAACCTGGTCCATAGCACTAATTTTATTTACTTTTGTACTTTTTAATTAAAACGCAATTAAAACCTCTTAAATTAAATCATATAATTTTCGAGATTTGCTTCGAAAGAATCGCCATCTATTTGTTTCTAAACAAACTACAGAAGATAACAGACAACGCAGCTGGCAAATGTTTGTGAGTCCGAGTTTCCAGGTGTATTTTGTCTGCAGGATGTGTGTTGTGGTGCAATAGATATCGGCTCAGAATGAGAAATCTGAGGGTCCAGTTTGGATCCCAGATGAATTCGTTGCGTTCACTTAAGCGCAAATACCCTATTCTCTTCTCCCTTCAGATATGGGTTGAATAGCAGGACAGATTGGGTTCTGCTGCCTACCACAGAAAATAATAGCAACCTGCTGCGGGAAAATCTTCTTCCTAGTCATGGATCGAAAAAGACATGATCACCGAAGCCTGTATCACGTATGGCACTTAACTGACTGACTGAATCCTATTAAAATTAAAGCAAACCTTGGTAGCCAACCAGGCTACCGAAAAAAGAAATGGCAACCTACTGCGGAAAAATCAGTAGTCAGTCGTAGGTCGAAAGCGATATGATCGTCCTAGTACGGCACTTAACTGACTCACTGACTCACTGACTCACTGACTTTGTCCGCACAATTGCCATTATTTTACTATGCCATTTCAAGTCGCTCATTTTGTGCGTTGAGAATTGTGCAGTTCGAAATTTTGAATTTTAAACGCTTTCCTCAGTGCTGAAGCACATTATCCCTCACCTAACTGTGGTTACATCCACTGTTTGGCCTCCGTAAACATGCTTCGATGAATTCGAAAAAGTGCATTTTTTTCTTCAGCACAGTGAAAATCACTGACACAGTTATGCTTCGTACTCACTTTCATTGCCCAACTGCTGTCTTTGTCAAATAGTAAAACATTTGTGATTTATGGGCAGGAAAAATACCATCTCTATTGCCATGTCAACAACATCCGCCTCTGATACTTTGACCTGAAAATAACAAAATAGGAGGCATTACTTTCGGAGCACGTTTTGGTAATGACGGGATCGATAAAATATTATTTTGATCTCTTGTCCAGTAAAACAATGTCGAAACCGTATATATTTTTCTTTATACAGGACCGATATGTTTATTCATGGTCTCAAGATGAATTCAAATCAAGTTCTTGAAGCCAGAGAATTATTAAGGTAAGAGACTGATTTATTTTATATTCTTATGTATTTTATATTTTGGTGCTTTTCATGTTGATAGGATTTGCCAGGAATCCTTAGGAATCGTTTACGTTTTATTTTACTCGCGAGAAAAATGAAAAGAACGATATAACTTTTAACGGCTGTATAGAAATCGTTGACAAGCAATGGAACGCAATACTATTAAAATTGCACCGTCAAATTTTCATTCAGGGGGAAATAACTTTAGTTTTCCCGACGACAAGAGATTTATGAGAAAAAAAAAACAGATGCGCAAAAGAGAAAGAAAACTATTTGTTGATAACTGTTATCTTAATATCACAACGCAGTATTTTCCTTTATCACTTCAGAAACCAATTTCTCCGTAATTTCTTTCATTTCAGTCAGAAATCAGTAAAAGAGAGACTGATTTTAAATGGTTCACAACTGCTCACTTACATTTATACTTTTTGATTATAATTTTATGTAAAAACTATTAATCTCATCCTAGATGAAAACAGGAATTCGTTGTTTTATAGAGAAGATCTCTTGATAAGAAACTCTATAGATTTAGCCAAATAGAAATGGTAATACCAATAGAGAGATAAATCGTTTTCAGGAACTATTCGTTACTCGCTGGCAACATACTTTATGCCAGATGAAATTTATAAAAGCTAAGTATTTTTTTCGGGAAATTGAACTTCTGAAGTTCATTGTTATCATTCTATCTAGTATATGAGAGTTCCTTTTTTCTTTAAGTCGATGTGCGGTGGTGTAATAGATAGCTGATCGGAATGAGAAGTCAAAGAATCGTGTTCGAACTCCAGTCAGGTTCGTTATATTTACTTACGTGCAAATACCCTTGGGAAGGGAATGAATTCATATTTTCTTCTCCCAACTAAGGGTTAAATACTAAAACTTGTATCTCGAAAAGTTATTGCTATCTCCCTAAAACTTTTATTGCGATATTCACCCCCAAAAGTATTCTTACAATCCAATAAGTGTTTGGACTTTAAATAATCTACAAAGGATTGATAAACCGTAAAAAGAAATGTCAAGCAAGCAATCATTTCTTTAAGGTAATGTTGAAAGTCAACGTCTTGATTACATTATTTCACTTACTACTTACATAGGCAATCCATTTATATTGTTACTGCTTTTTGAAGTCTTAATGGTGTTCAATGGCTGTTGCAGATCCTGTTACATCTGTTACATGTGGTAAGTAAATAACCACCCGGTCTACGGTTGAAGATTTAAGATTTTAAGATAGCGACAGAGATGTGTATGTGGTACGGCTACTAGGCACCTCCAGAGATGTTCGTGACCCCTTTCGCTATATTAAAATCTTAAAACTTGAATATTATTAAGACTTCCAAGAGCAGTACCAACAAAAATGGATTGACATTGAGAATGGAATCAGCATAGGAGTGTGAATACTGTATATGGAACTGTGTACATTCAGTTCATCCTAATGCCTTTGGTAAAGTTATGAATACATTTTTCTCACTCAATATTTTTGCTCACTAGAGAATCTCATGGATCGAACATGTGAGCAATGATGAGGTCTTGGAAATGATGGAAACAAAAAAGAAATTAATACTGAGCATCAAGAAGAGACAGCTGAATTTCCTGGCACACGCAATGAAGAAGGAGGGCCTGGAGAACCTGATACTAACAGGCCAAATAGAGGGGAAAAGAGACAGGGGAAAGCAACGGATAACATATTTGAAGGACCTAATCAGGTGGATAACAGAACGAGATGTAACAGGAGAAGGCGTGCTAAGAGCCACCAGGGATAGAGAAACGTAGAAAGCCATGATCGCCTACGTCCTGAAGGGACAGAGCACATAGAATAAGAAGTGATTCCTAAGCGTTGCCTAGATGTGGCACAAGGCTAAAAGTATGAAGCACCCAGTGAGGCTCAGACTCGCTAATCCTTTGGAACGATTCAAGCAAAACAAGCTTGCTAACCATTACACCACGTTGAGGTACCTTAATGTTTGGTCAATAGTAAGGGATTTGAATAAACTTTAGTCATGTAAGGCTTTCCACATCTTCCTATACCTTTCTCTTATTACCCCTCCCAAACTCTGCTCTGTCATTCATTTGCTCAAGCCCATCAAGTATGTCATACGTTGATTTCCCTGTCTCTCTTTCTCTCTAATTGTCCTGTGAGTATCAGATTTTCTAAGCCCTCTTTCCTCATTACATATCCTAGAAACTTCAGCTGTCTTTTCCTGATGTTAAGTATAAGTTTTCTTTTCGTTTTCATCCTCTCCAAAGCGTTGTTGTTGTTCAAATACACGGTCCATAGTGTCCTCAGCACCCATCTGTAGAACAACATTTCGTTTGCTTCAAGTCTTTCTTTTATCTTTGATTAGTTTGTCCAGTATTCGCTGCCATATTCAAGAACAGACATCACATAACAATCCAATAATTGATCTTTAAATGTACTCTTCTGTTGTTGTTGTTGTTGTTGTTGTTGTTGTTGTTGTTATTGGACAAAACTAAGTAAAACTGAATATATTACCTATGTTCTCGACATAGTACAATAACGAATTGCTCTTGCGCACTCTGTTCTGTAAAGCCGGGGTTGGTAAACTGTTCTAGTGGGTTCTATTCTTACAGAATCTTACAAACCTTTAGCTTTATGTCTCGCAAAGTTAATCTTTGGATGATATTAACAATGAAAGCTACTGACAACTTCGATTAGAAACATTTTATTTACATTGTTGTTTTTAACTACAAAAAAGAACAAAATGTAACTACAAGAGTTAGCTCAAAAGATAAACGAAATATTGCTGCCATATCTAAGCGAGAGCTAACAAACTTCAAAAGCCTCCACGCAACCTTGTAGGTGATTAATAAATTTCTATCTTACTGCTTCTTTCCCACAGACAAAACATTACAAGCCTCTCGCTACTTTTTTTTAATCGTATCACCCCGAGCAAGGCGGTAATGCCACTGATATGCAGGGGGCTACATAAGAGTAAAAAGATTAAGTAGAAGAGAGTGAAGAGGAAGACGAACCAGTTAGAAAGGAGCAAGAGAAGGATGGGAATACAGGTGTGATGACAGTTGCAAAAGTGAAAAGAAAGAAAAGGATATACGGGGTGGTGAAAGAACTAGAGTCAAGTGGTTAATAGATGAGTATTAACATTGCATTTAAATTCCTGGAAGTTGTAGCCCTCAGGAAAGCAAGAATATGGAAGCGAGTTCCACAGACGGGAAGTGCGAGAGAAGAAGCGGCAGGAGTAGAATTGTCGTCTGCATTTAGTTAATCTAACTGTGAATGGGTGGGACCCAGTTGCCAATCTGGTTGCACGAAGCACTATTTCAATGGCAAATATTCTAGCGAGCTAAATTCTATAGTTCCACCAGTTCAAACCTTTACAGCTAGATCTCACCATGCCGCATATACGCGGTCAAATCATTCTTATTTCCTTTATGTTCCATTGAAAAGAAAAGAGTTCTGTCCGGACAGTTGCTTCCCAAGAACAGCTACTTTATAGAAAAGACAACTTAAAAAAGCCTTCCACGATTACTACACTATCAACCGTTATCTACATACAACAACCTTATTCTCAACTTTGAGTGACTCACGGACATGGAGTTGAAGTTACTTCTACACCTTTGTAACTCAAAGAGATGGTAAATCTTGTCATGGTAAATTTTGCTGACTGAGAAAAAGGCGAGACCTCTTTGCAACATTGGTTGAGAGGACCAGAAAAAAAAAGATCAGAACAAGTGTTCCTGTAATAGATATAGTAGTAATAGCACTAGTGGTAGTAATACTAGTAATAGCTGTAATAGTAGTAGTAGTAGTAGTAGCGTGGATGAAATCAGAAAGCAAAGTTCAAATTCCGGCTTACCCTTTCGCACTTAAGCCCTAAAAAAAGAAATGTATAGGCACACCTCTTCTCCGCTAAGCTATCGGTTAAATAACAGGGTAGACTGGGTTGTCTAGTCTTGGATGGCAGTCATTCTATAAGAAACACAGATCTGAATTGAAAGACATGGATATTATAATTAGTAGTGAATGTGCTCTTAATATAATGGTTATCAGAAAAATTATCTGAAGTTGGAAACAACAAGCCGGCTTCAGGACCCACTTTCCTTACCTTTCGCATTGATGTCTTTCGGAGACCCATCTCTTTCTTCCAATCCCAGTTATGAGTAGAATAGAAAAGTAGATTGGGCTGTCTACTCTTCGACGACAACCAATCTAAAAGAAAGAATCTAGTAAATTAAAAAAGAAACTGGAAAAACAACGGGCAACCACTCCACAATAATTAACCAAAGACTCATGTAGAACAAGAAGAAAAAAGTTGAAAAATAGATCTGAAAGTATAAAGAGAAGAAGAAAGAGACTAGAATTCTTAAGAATCAATGAAGAAGAAGAAGATTCAGTTTTACTTCCTTTGCGCACTGATTCCATTTGATCCTCAGGTTAAATTCGTTGATTAACTGAACAGCTCATAATCAGTCAAAAAGTTTTGGGATTGTTTGCTGTTCATCAGTGCATTCATCAATAGATCATTCACTCTCTGGTGACCTAGTAGCAAGCGTCAATTCCTGTCAACTTCTTTCTTTTGCATTCCGAAAGAGTCTGTTACTGCTTCTATATTCTCGTTTTGAAGATCCACGTCTTTCTGTCCCTGATATCGTTGTAAATATTCATTTTCTTAGAATCCTTTTGCGCAGTATTCCTATTGTCTGAATGCACATATCGATCGAGGCGATCAATGTTTTGTTTGGAACTTGGTAATGTTTGATTGATGGGGCATGAAATTTCGATCAGTTTAGATATTATTAATGTCATTATTATTCAATGGATTTTCACACCAATAGCATTTTTCTGGGTTTTCTCAGAGATCAAGTGACAGTAAGCTCATTCAAATAATCTAGAACTTTTTGTATGAAATTCTGATTTCATATTGGTGTTGTTTGAAGATTGTTGCATCTTTCTTGGGTTTCAATTCTTCCAGCATTTTTTGCAAAGGTCCGGACCGTTAAAAATGTTCTAATTATTACGAGCATGATCGTGAATTTTCTGACACTGTTTGAATATTAGTCTAAATTCTCCCTCGCTTTCAATTTTAGAAACTTAGTTTCTCGAAACGCAGGTTCCAATGACCAGTTGTCTTTCTTTACAATGGCCAGATTTGGTACCTCACTGATGCGATTATCTAGTAACGTTTCATTATCACAACATGAAGTTTTCTTCAGTAATGCTAACCGGCATTACTCAATGAACCTCCTTGCCGGAAAGATCTATTGGGACACAAGTTCACACCAAACTTCAAGTAGGTCTTGTACATGTGATCAATCGCAAAAAATGCTGTGGAAATGGTTGGTTCCTTGTACAATTCCAAAAGTATTTTCTTTTACTAATGTTCACGAAAGCCACTCAGAATAAAGGGTTATTGTGTGCAGTTGTATTAGAGTAAGAAAAAGCAAGAAATAAAATTCTTAGGAATATGCAGGAAAGATAATCAGTTAATTCTAGACTTGAAGGGGTCAAAATTTGATTAGTGAATAACGATTAGCGAATATCATCAAAGATGGAGGAAAAACTTGAAGCAACTGAAATGTAGTTCTACATAAGGATGCTGCGAATATCATGGATTGAGCATGTGAGAAATGACGAGGTTTTAGAAATGATGGAAACGAAAAGGTAATTAGTACTGAGTATCAAGAAGAGACAACTAAAATTACTGGAACATGCAATGAGTAAAGAGGGCTTGAAGAACTTGATACGAACAGGCCAGATAGAGAGGAAAAGAGACAGGGGAAAGCAACGGATAACATGTTTGAAGAACTTAATCAGGTGGATGATGGAACGAGAGTTGCATAGTGTAACAGGAGAAGGTGTGCTAAGAGACACCAGGGATAGGGAGACGTGGAAAGCTATGATCGTCTACGTCCTGAAGGGACAGGACACATAGAAGAAGAAGAATAACGATCAGTAAATAACAATAGCGGAGACGTTAGAAGTATAGAGTTAGAGGAGACATAAGAAGGAACTGGAAACGCACTCCTTACCAGGAAACAATGTATGAACGTCTACTCCTGATCAAAATACCGGAGAAGTGTGCAGACCGGATGATAGTCAGACCTGTCTACTCTTTTAGAAGAAGAAAAAATAAATGAGTTCAAGGAAGCAGAAGCCGGATATTTTCAAACTTGGTATAAACGAATGCTATATTTGAATCATAAATAAAAACAAACTACGTAACATCTCAAGCACTATCATCGGTATTTTCGTCTATCTCCACGCTGATGTTATTTTGGTTAATTAAAATCATACACTATGTGTTGTATATCAATAAACAGACAAACACGCATATATATAAAAATATGAGTTATATTTTTATTGATGACGATGGACCGTGTAGCACAGGGACAGAGAATTGAGAGCGCGCTTCCAAAGTCCGACGGGGGGGTGTCGTATCTGTTGCTCCTCTGTCTGCCTCTGTCTAGACTCGTCTGTCTGACTCTCTGATTCGACTGCCGTGAAATCCGTGCCTGGGGTCTTTTTATCTCCAAACCGGTACTTCCGATTTTTGCCTCGCCTACGCACGCCCACGTAATTCTCAGGGACACCTGTTCTGCTTGCCTCTTGTGGCCATTTCCGCTACTGCCGGAAATAAGGTCAAACAAACATCCGTTCCTTTCAACGGCCGGAAAACGCCCCCGCTTGCATCAGCTTCCTTCTTCGGGTGGGGCCAGATTATTATATTACATATGTTTTCAAAGTCCTTTACTGCCGTTCTTGGTGAACTAATTGTATATTGCATTTAGTCTGCAACTATTTTTCAATTACTTGGAAAAAACATCAAAGAATTTCTTTACATTTTATGATTTGGTCAGTTTCACTCTTTGACATGCCGAAGAAAATCTACATACCCTATGTTACTGAGATGAAAAATCGAAAAGCTGGGAGCATACCAAGACCTCATTCTTGAGAAAACTATGGAAAATGAAGATTAGAATCTTGTCTATAAACTTTGGCGCACTTGGAACAGAACTAAAATCAATATTGAATGAATTAGAAGTTCGAGAAACATTTGAGACCGTCCAGAACACAGTAGCGCTTAGGTTTGCAAAAAGGCAGAGAAAAGATGCTAAAAATATGAAGAGCTTTCTGGCATTCAATGAAGACTTTTCTATTGTTATTTCCACATTTTCATCGGGACATCAAATATCTCGTGGTTACTAATGAAGACAGGGACAGCAAGTATTTTTTTTTATTTAATCTTTAGAATCTGAACAATTCCTCGACTTTCTAACTCGTCTAAACACAGTTGTACCGCTTTCGGCGCTGTTCCAAGTACGCTTACTACTATAGGCATGATCCTAATCACCAGACTCCAGATTAATTCCTACTTTTCTTATAATTTCTCATTCTCTTTAACTTTAACAGGTGGTCTGCTGGTGCAGTCACATGCACTGTCTGTCAGGTCCGTTTTTTTTCTTTAATCCAGTCTTCTTGCTTGAACGGTGTAGTCAGCCTGGGTGTGAAAATTCTATAATATTTTATCTTTTTTAGTTTCCAATTTGTACTGAAGCATAGCCGAACACAAGTCGTTTGCACAGTTCCATTGTCAATAACACTCCCCAAGCTTTCATGCATATTTTCAATTCTTTTCTTGTCATATGGCTATATTCTCTGATTATGTCATTTACTAATTCATCTCTTGCTATACAGAGGTGACATTTACAGTTTCCTTGGGTTTTGTCAATCTTCACCTTGATTTAATTTATTCTAATGCACTTTTTATAACTGCAATGATAAGGGATTGCGTATCTTCTCTCAGATATCTTATGAGCAGCCACGTCCATGAATGCCATTAATATATTCTCTCTTTCTTTCAAATTCTTCTTTTCATCCTCATTTTTATTTAATTTTTACTGCTCTTCACTGCTCTTTTCTTCGCTATATTACATTTCTCGCGGTTATATTTGCATCCCACCATTTTGCATATTCTTCCAATCCTACTTTGGCGTTTTTTTATACACTATACCGCTTCCAGTTATTGTCACATGATTTCCATCGAACATTACTAACAATGCATATTTTTCTATCCCACATTCTATTCCAATATCCTCAGTGTAAGTTTTAACTCTTGCTGCCTACCAGAAGAGATCACGCGTACATCACACATATTTCTCCTGACAAATGAACATCTTCGTGAACCCAGAGCATCGCAGATAAGATCCGCCCTGCAGCGCACATTATAGCGAACCACCTCATTCCATTCGTATTTCGTTAATAAAATATAAGTTCCACTTTTAAAAAATCTTTCCAAGACCAGCTGTATTGTGGAACCGACTCCCAAGAGGATGCTTCCCCAATTTCTACAGTCTTAACCTGTTCAAGTCTAAGATTAACCGTTACCTTCCCCACGTATCCGCATAAACAGTGCCTCATACACTGTAAGCTCTATCTTGAGTGGCTCTCGGGCAATGCGGTGGACGTCACTGTAAAAAATATTTCAGGAGTCATATACTGTAAAATATATTCTAACCGATTGCTGTGACTTTGCATCTAAATCTTAACGATTTTATAACATGACTAGTCTAGAGAACCTTTTCAAGAAGATAGAGTAGCTACTATGCTAGCCTACTTAAAAGGAGTTTTTCTGTATCAAATACTATAGCTCCAAATAACTCCGTTTTAAGACATAACTGAGGAATGATTGAACCAATGGTCCAAAGGATTGTTTACAAAATATATATTAAAAACACATCGTTTCAGCATTAAATAACCGACAGTTAATAAGCCGTTAAAACTGAACAATCAAGCAAATCTTATTGACTAACCTTTTAAGTTCTGATTTTTATTTCAGGAAATAATTTTGTCATCTATTTTTCCTTGTTAGCAAACACTTCAAATACTTCGGTTCATGGATCAGTTATAGCATATTTAGCTTAGAGGATAAGGAAATTGAATATAGAATAGTCATTTACAAAGCATAGTTAAGATGTGGCACAAGGCCTGAGCACACATTGAGGATCGAACTCACTACCCAGTCGTAATAGATCCAGTGAGACAAATTGGCTAACCATTACACCACGTTAAAATCCACAAATTGAACAGAACAGGTCTAGCTAGGGATAGTTTCACCTAATACCGAAAATTGCTACAAAATTAGAACTGAAAACATGAATCATGTTCTTAAACAGTTACACCGGATACATACTTTCATATGTACATCATTCATGGCGCCAAGCCCACTCAGAAATATCTGAACTGTCAGCTGTATACAACCGCTTTCTAAAATTGACTTAGCGAAGGCCATCTTTTTCGAACCATTGCGGACTGGCGCTACATAATCGCAAAACAAACAAACTGCATCAGATAATAGAAACCACTTTACTTGAAGACTTCCAACAGCAGTAACAACTAAAATGGCTAGCCTATGTAACTCGAAGAGAAAATCGCATAATCAAGATGTTAAGATTCCACGCTATTTCAGTACTGGAAAGAGCGATAACAGATACTTGGCTTGAGAAATTGTTTTAAGAGAAAGATTTTATATATTTTAACCGACAATAGTACTGGCTGCTCGGTTAATGAGTGTCGAATGTTTCTTTACAAGTAAACAGATAATATTGCTATTATCATTTGGAGAATTGGAATCTTTTGCAAGGTTTGGTTTAGTAGTATATAAACTAGAATAAATATCAATGGAGGAAGATAACACTCTCCAAATATATTTAGTTTAACAGTCAGCTTTAGGAGTAAAACCCACTTTCTAACTTTAGCTACGTCTTTCACTCTTGACTTAGCTATGTTTCTCACGACTCCTTAATCTTGACTAGCTCGAAGAATATCATTATCTAATGATGATGCACCATTTTTATATCTTACTAGTTTTTGTTTTAGCTTTTGTTTCGACTTCCTGCTTCTAGAAAGATGATACCCGTTTCCACGTTTCTTGCATCAACTTTTAATCTTTGTTTTTTAACTTATAGTATTGTTTTTTCCGATTTTAGTATTGGTTTTTCAGATGTTAGTATTGGTTTTTCAATTTTTAGTATTTTCTTTTCAAATTTTAGTATTTGCTTTTAATTGTTTTGTATTGGTTTGTCAACTTTTAGTGTTTGTTTTTTAACTTTTAGTATTGGATTTCCAAATTTACTATTAGTTTTCTAGCTTTTAGTATTAGTTTTTCATCTGTTAGTATTGTTTTTTTAACTTCTGGTATTTGTTTTTTAACTTTTAGTATTTGTTTTTCGACTTTCAGTATTTGTTTTTTAACTTTTAGTATTGGCTTTCCAAATTTACTATTGGTTTTCCAGCTTTTAGCATTAGTTTTTCATCTTTTAGTATTATTTTTAACTTCTAGTATTTGTTCTTCAACTTTTAGTATTTGTTTTTCAACTCTTAGTATTTGTTTTTCAACTCTTAGTATTTGTTTTTCAGTTTCTTACCTCGTCGGTTTAATTGGTGGTTTTTACATCTTCGGGCTAAGTTCTTCGTTTTCTTTTTTGCCTGTTTCAGTTTTATTTCTTACGTGGTTAGCAATGCCAATGATTTCTTCCGTATACCATGTTCTTCATTCTCGGTTTTCTGATGAATTCCCCACAGCTATGGAACCGACAACCAATTTATTTTCCGAATTCGCTTGGATGGATCGGCCAAACTTTGGTTCGGTGTTTCTACGAGTGTCTTTTCTCTCCGTTTTCTAAGCACGTGTTCACTGCAGCTTCTGACAGATAGATTACTCCTCAGGTAACAATAGGTAACTAATAAATAATTTTACTTCTTCTAATTTCTCTTTTACTATCCAGAAGCCATTTTATAATGTTGACCATCAAGGAAACGCGAGCTGGAAGAGTGATCAACAGTTGTCTCCTTTTTCAGACCTTCAAGCAAACACCATGTCGTATGAGTGGCCAACAAATGTGTATCTGTTGTAGACCATCAAGGACACACAAGCTGGAGGAGTGGCCAACGACTGTGTACCGGACATAGGCCATCAAAGGCGGCTAATGACTGTATCTTTGTTACCTTTCATCCAGGGAACACATGCCAAAAAGGTAACCAAGGACTGTATCTTCGTTGTAGGTCAACTTATCACTTGCTGGAAAACTACTAAACTATTGTATTCCTGGTATAGGATATCAATGAAAAACAAGCCAGAAGAGTGGCCAACGATTGTATACCTGTTGTAAGCAATCGAGCGGCCATCAGCTGAAATACTACTGAGCTACTGTATCCCTGCTCTAGGCCATCAAGTGAACATAATTTGGGAAAATATCCAACATTTACAGCAGGAAGATCTAGTTCCCTTCTCAGTATTATCAGAGAATCGCCTGCTGATCAAGGTGCACAAGTCTTGAATTAGTGCCTCATTTTTTTAACTACATTATTGGTAATTTTAATGAGTAATCATTGTCTAGATTTGCGCCAAACGCAATATAAAATTTTATCGATCGTTATCAATGCGCATTCTACGTTTTACGTGTACAAATATGTCTAAGTTTCTCTAATATGCATACATTATCTTAATTAGACTAAGTTTGCTGAGATTGATTTCTTTACTACCATGTCCCTTCAGGACGTGGATGACCATTACTCTACACAGATCATTTTTTTTTTTATCTGTTAATCTTCATGATTTCTTAGGAAAATAATGAAGTGGCTCCCCGTTTTCCTTTCAGAGTAGTTCTCCTAGACAAGGATATGTAGTCCAGCCTCTCTTACTATTTGACCCATAAATTGGAGAAGAAGATATAAATTCATGCGTTTTCAAAGTGCGATATTAAATGCACCAGGCTAGGCTGGAATTTGAGTCCGATTCACCGATTTCCCTTTTTACAATAAACATTACGCAATCGGTAATTAATTGATTTCGCTAGTTGCATTTGGTAACTGACACGCGTTCTCTTGACACCTGATAGCATTCCTTAAAAAACATCTTCTCTTCTTTTCCGGCACAGAATTAAAGTGATTTTGAATACTGTTTTTAAAGTAATTTTGAAGTGTAACTGGCCATGTGTAAGGCGGGTCTTTTGCCTGTGATTCGCGGTAAAAGGTATATTCTAAGAAAGTTAATGTTACATTGAGAGTTATTTTCTATGATATTCTCAGGAGTACGATCTTTTATTTCGGTTAATAAGGACTTTTCTGAGATCTTTATAATGTGCGTGTGTCAGCATTCTTTTTAATCAATCTTAATTCTCCTATCTATGTTTTTTTCGGGAGCACCACGACCTGGTGTAATGGTTAGCAATTTCGATCCTCACTGAGTACCCCATACCTTCAACCCTGTGCCACATCTAAGCGGCATTTAGTAAATCAATTATGTTTCTTCAGTATCTATCCATGTCTCTTCAATATATATATATATATATATATAATTTATTTGTTTGAGCATTATATTTAATCGATACTCGTATTTTAGTAAATACTCTGTTTTTAATCAAACAGTACACATATATATATATATATATATATATATATATATATTTCTACCGGTCAGATTATTGACGATAAATTTTGTTTATAAAATCTGTGTCATTCGGCAGAATTCGAGCCTGTAACTCTAAGCAATGCAGAGAAAGCCACAAATTGATCTGGTGCGTCTTAGACCACTGAACCACTAATGATTCCACAGTCTAACAACATTTACCGTAAATAATCAGGCCGGTAGAAATAAATATATAAATGTACTGTTTGATAAAAAAAACAGAATATCCACTCAAATACGAGTATCGATTGCGAATAATGTTCAAACAAATAAATTAAATGTCAGTTGTTAACCATTTCGTTAACCTTCGTGACTTTCCTATATATATATATATATATATATATATATATATGTCTTTTCAATATCTATGTTTCTTCAATATCCATCCATGTCTCTTCAATATCTATGTATCTATCTTCACTAACTCTCTATCTTTCTACCGCTCGATCGATCGATCTATTTATCGATCTAATTATGAATAAATGTCTCTTCAGTATCGATCTATTTATCTCTCTATCTATGTCTCTTAAATATCTATCTATTATTGTATCTTCTACATCTATCTATCTTCTTCTTCTTCTTCTTCTATGTGCCCTGTCCCTTCAGGACGTAGGCGATCATGGCTCTCCACGTCTCCCTATTCCTTGTGGCTCTTAGTATGTTTGATCCTGTTGCTCCTGGAAACCCCTTTTCCGTCATCCACCTGATCAGTCCCTGCAAATATGTTATCCGCTGCCTTCCTCTGTCTCTCCTTCCTTCTATCTGTCCAGTCAGTATTAGGTTCTCCAGGCTCTCCTTCCTCATTGCATGTCCCAGGAACTTCAGTTGTTTCTTCCTTCCTGATGTTCAGCATCAATTTCCTTTTTGTTGCCATTCTTTCTAACACCTCGTCGTTGCTTGTATGCTCAGTCCACGATATCCGTAGCATCCTTCTGTAGAACCACATTTCGGCCGCTTCCAGTCTCTATATATATATATATATATATATATATATATATGTCTCTTCAATATCTATCTATCTATCGCAACGTGTACAAACCGCCCCCCCACACACACCAGAAGAACATCTTAGATTTTAACTTACTGTAAGTTCTTATCATAAATTCCACTAATTTTCTCTCACTTCCAACCTTGACTTCCGTTCTCTTATTTTAACAATTTCTGCTGGGAATGCTTATGGCATCTTGATAAACACTGTGAACGCTTCCAATGACATTTCAGAGCATGTGATTCATATTTATTGCTTAAGCTATAACAAGACGCCTTTGGGGCTTGCTCGAAGTTTTACAAGATTATTCGAGTAGCAGGTGGAATTAAATCCTTTTTAAACTATATCCATATGAATGTACAAGTTAATATGAAAGTTAAATTCAATTCATGAGAACTAAAGCAAAAATAAAGAAATAATTAAATTTTGATTTATATTACGTTGAATTGCAAATAATTTCCGTTTTTGTTTTATAAAATTTATCATTCGCAAAATAAAGAACAATATAATTTTATTCAGTTACATATTCGCCATTATCTGCAATGACTTCTTACCACTTATCAGCCTGGCCAGTTTTACCGGTAACTGTCGAGTAAAGGTTTTGTTGTGCGATTCTTTCAATAGACACTTGAATGTTATTTTCATTAAAGATAGTTTTCTCCATCAAAGCATTTTTTTTTTTTTTGCAGCGATCAATAAAATGTAATAATCGGCTGAGATAATATGGCGGGTCGGGTCGAACAAACCAAATGATTTTAAAATATTTTCCTGTATTATTCTTGCTGCATGCAGCATTTCGTTGTCATGGAGGAAAACAGCGGTATTCTTCTTTTAGATAGATAGATAGATAGATAGATAGATAGATAGATAGATAGATAGATAGATAGATATAGACTATGAATAGGATAGATATAGACTATAGATAGATAGATAGATAGATATAGATAGAATAGATATGAATAGATAGATATAGACTATGAATAATAGATAGATAGATAGATAGATAGATAGATAGATAGATAGATAGATAGATATAGACTATGAATAGATAGATATAGACTATGATAGATAGATAGATAGATAGATAGATAGATAGATAGATAGATAGATAGATAGATTAAACTTGGGCGACAATGATCCCGAGGTGTGACTCTCAGATACAACCGGCCGTAGATAAAGTAAACAAAGTGACAACCAGAAAAGAAAAATTGTAATATGTTACTTTGAACGCCGATGAACCAGCGGGTGTGATTGACAGATACATCCGCCCTTAAATAAGTTAACAAAGTGACAAACGAGAAAGCAAAAATGCATGGGTAAAAAGGCGTGGCCATGTGGGTTGCGCAGGTGTTTCAAGTCTAGAATTTGGACTAAAGTAGATCTCCGATGACTTCCGATTCCTGACGGCCCCTTCGTGTGCGTGAAATCTCTCCGACTGGTTTACTCTTCTACACAAGCGTCATTGTCGAAGAATAAAAATATAAGATTATACTTTTATATATCTAAATGTCCCTTGTTGTTTTCCAGCTGTAGTATACCACATAGATAGATAGATAGATAGATAGATAGATAGATAGATAGATAGATAGATAGATAGATAGATAGATAATGAAGAGATTATTGTTACAAATATAGATTATAGATGAAAAATGGATAGATAGAGAGATAGATAATGAACAAATTATGGTTATAGAGATATACAGATTAGAGATAGAGAAAGATAATGTAGAGATAGACAGAATGAGAGGGATAATGAAGAGATTATGAATAGATAGATAGATAGATAGATAGATAGATAGATAGATAGATAGATAGATAGATCGGAGAATTTAGAATTATTGAAAAGAATACTGACACAAACATTAAAAAGATTTCAGGAAGGTTCTTATTACCTGAAATAAAAGATCGTGCTCTCAAGAAAACCACAGAAAAGAACTCTCAATGTAATATACTAGTTGACTTTCTTGGGAAAAAAATACATTTTTGCCGCAGATCTCAGGTTAGAAAAAGAGTTTTTTTTCGAAATTCCTTCTTTTTAAATTTATATTTCTATGTCATTATAATTTTATATATTTTTATCAGACGGTGTAACATCATCATTCAACATCATCATCATCATCATCATCATCATCTTATTATTATTATTGTTGTTGTTGTTGTTGTTGTTGTTCATGGTTTCAGAGCGCCAGAGAGTAATTATAAGTGCCCAATTAACAAGTTCCCTTCGGGGTCTGTGTGTAAAAATGTCACTGTAGAAAAGTTATCTATGCAGATTTGGCACGATTCGTTGAGATGGTGATGTGTTTGCGGATATATGAAGTTCTGCACAAAGTAATCTTTTGTAAGTCTGAGATTCTGAAGTGTTCAGGAATTGTACTCTCATGATTTTCGGTACCCGTTTATCATACCCAATGCCTCCATCACAACAGTGATAATCGGAATTTTAAGTTTCCCCTTTTTTGTTACTTCGATTTGCAGGCTCTTATAATGAGACAGATTCTAAAATTGTTTTCTTAGAAACATCGGAATCCTGTAGAAAAACATATCTACGAGTTGACAAATTTCTTTGAAATCTTTTATGACTATAATGTGCGTTGTGGTACAGTGGATATCGGCTCCGAACAAGAAACCGGGGAGCCGAGTTCGAATTCCAGTTGAATCCATTGCATTCACTTACGCACAAATACCTTTGGGAAAGGTATTAATCCGTCTCTTCCCTCCAGTTATGGGTTAAATAGCAGGGCAGATTGGGTTCTATAGCCTTGGTCGGCAACCAGTCTATCGCAGAAAGCAATGGCTACCTACTGCCCAGTCAGTCATGTCTCGAAAAAGACATGATCGCCCAAGCGTGTTTCACGTATGGCACTTAACTGACTGACTAGTCTATTTGCATCAATATTTCCGTCTGTAAGGATTGAGAAATCCCACAGTATAGTCACTCCATCAATATTTGTGACATCATTCGTTTGTACTATGTATCCGGGACTTTTTTCTCCAAACCGTAATTTAACTTTTTTTCTCCAGCCGTAATTTAACGATCATAATGATTAACCACGGCTTCCTGTCTTTTCTGTTATTTCTTTAACTCTCAGTATCAACAAAAACTTTCTCAATATTTTAGCTCTCCTCGGCAGTGCTGTTTACTTAATCATCTCAATTTGAATCACCATATAATTTTGCTCGGACATTTTTGGATTCTGTCTGCCACTGTTCCAAGGGCGTCCATAAAAACAAGAGCAACTTCTTAAGCTTCCTAAGTGTGCTATCTTATATTTCAAGTCTTGATAACATTCCTCCATTTACTTTTCTTTCTCAACTACCCATGTTATATATTCTCTATTGCGTAAATTCGTGCAGAAGTGTATTTACATTGAGTAAGCGTTATTATATAGCAAAAATACAAACTGGCTAACAAAAAATAATTGTTTTGGAAAGTCAAAGAATGCGGACGCCGAGTGGCGGTGAAATTGTGTTGAGACTGATGTTTTCCAGGACAGAAGATATGGAAACAGAAATGTATTTATAGTAAAATAAATATTATTGCATTAAAGAAACGTGATTGTGTTTTGATAAACAGCTTAGCCAAGGTCAGGTAATATAACCTCGAAATTGTTTATTATAAACAAAATGAGGCCTGAAAGGAGACGAAAGATGATGAAAGATGACGATGAGATTATTAAAAAAGAGAAGACAACCTAGCGGTCACCTCTTTCCTATGCATGTATGCTATTTCTCTGAACACTCTTAAACACAAAGGTCACTGAAGAGAATAAATGTAAGTTAATATTTTTTATTATATATATACACTACCGGCCATAATTATTAGGCAACCCCAGTTTTAGAACAGTGCGGTTTCGTCAAAGACACTGGAACAAGGAATGCCATATTTATGATTAGGATGCTCTCTGAAAGAGCAATACAACTGAAGGACTTCTACCTGTGCTTTATTGATTATGCGAAGGCGTTTGACAAAATACGCCACAAAGATTTGATGGAGATGCTCAGCAGCCCTGACATATTTGGGAAAGACTTAGTAGTAATCAGGAATCTTTACTGGCAGCAAATCTCTTGTATACGGACAGGTAATGTATTCAGTAGATATACAAAGATAGAAAGAGACGTAAGACAAGGATGTGTCTTTTCACCGGATCTGTTCAACTTATACAGCGAAACAATTCTAGAGAAATAAATCCATTACCAGGATTCGTCATTGGCGGTCACAATCTCAACAATGTAAGATACGCAGATGACATAGTGCTGGTAACAGACACAGAAAGGAAAATGCAGGACCTCCTAGAGAAGGTATCTGAAAGGAGTGATAAGAAAGGACTACAAATAAACTGCAAGAAAACCGAATGCATGAATGTAAAAAAAGCAGCCCAATATGCCAAATATAGGTCGGGGATACTAGAATCAAAGGAACGGAAACGTGGAAAGCCATGACCGCCTACGTCCTGAAGGGACAGGGCACATAGAAGAAGAAGTTTTTTTTTTAAAAGAAATGATGTATTTCATATTATTTTTAGTATTTATTGCCAAGTGGATAATTCTAAATGAAAATAGAATGGGTTTTTTTTTGTTAATAATGCACAATAACATGTGCATCAAATGAACTGTTCTGGTGTCCAGTTTTTGAGCTCTCTTCCCCGTGCTAGTCTCTTCTTCTTATTGGCTGACCAAAGCAAAGGCTTCCTGGCTGCCTTGTAAAATTTTGCAAATTCATAATAACAAAAGAACCATTCTATTTTCATTTAGAATTATCCACTTGGCAATAAATACTAAAAATAGTATGAAATACATCATCTTTTTTTTAAACTGTGGTGGCCTAATAATTATGGCCGGTAGTGTATATGTTGGTTGTTATCACTTATCTGTCAAGCCGATTGTGATCCTTTGATCTTCAGGTGCAGTATATAATACCTTTACGTCCAATAATATTGCTATAACAATAAACTATTTAGTATTAGTATTAGTATCATTATTATTGTTGTTATTATTTCATCATTTTATTTTTTAGGCTCATTGATTACAATACAGCACACTTGGTAGGAATACTCAACGACTACAACATTATTGAAATAGTGGTAAGTAGACGTTTAACGATAATTCTATATCATTTTTTTGTCGTTATTATTTTAAATTCCATTTCACTTTTCTACATTTCTGTATTGTTTATATATTTTTATTTTATTTCTTTGTTTCAACATAAGCAGATATTGACCTATTCTATTTTTAGTAACGAAAATTAAAAGCTGTGACAAATTAAATTTGTGTAAAACAGCAAATATATTAATTGTGCTATTTCAATGAAAATTTTAAACAAATCAAATTGTTCCATTTTTGTTCTTTCTTTTGTTAGCATTTTTGTTTTTTCTATTTTCTCACAAACAACTTGTGATATTTATAATTTTCCGATAGAATGCTTATTATTGATAGTTTCCTAAGATATTTTTATCAATGATATGCACTGAAAGAATATATTTATATTAGCATAACAATTTGTCATACTTAAAAATATGCATATCTGTATATACAAAAATTGCAACACCTTGAAGGAAGATACTGATTTGAACCTGGGCATTGAACTGCAATGATATCATGAAAAAGATCCGTTACCCTTTAATAATAAAAACAGAGTATCTACTCAAATATGAATATCCATTAATAATAATAATAATAATAATAATAATAATAATAATAACGTTTAAACAAATAAATATATATATTGTGTATTTGTACAGGTTTCATTAAAAATGACAGACAAGGTATTATAGTTAAGTTTTATGTTATTTTTTATGAGATCTTTTCTTTTTTTTTTCATTTCAGGACATAAATTATATAAAAATTGTCCAAATAACTTGTTTATCCGAGCGCTTTCGGCTATAATTTAAGCCATTATCGAGTATGGATTTATTTTTACGTGTAAAAGAATATACGTAGTATATATATATATATATATATATATATATATATATATATTAGTAGTAGTAGTAGTAGTAGTAGTAGTAGTAGTAGTAGTAAGAACTAATGGAATAAGACTCTATTTTGTAGATCGCCTAATGAGGTGCTAAATATAGCACCGAAACACGAGAGCTCTTGCGTAGTAAAAAATATTTTTATAATAAACTCAAATGATAAGAATATTACCACACACACACACACACGCGCACACACACACACACACACACACACACACATATATATATATATATATATATATATATATATATATACATATATAAATTTATATAATAAATGGAACTTTGTGTGTGTGTGTGTCTGTATGTTCTTGGGAAGTTCATAGGAGTTCATTATTAGAGTTCTATTGGAGTTCAGTAGAACTACTAGGCAGTTGATATTAGTCAGCAGTTAGCCGAATACTAAGGAGTCAGCTTTCAGTGGAGGATTACCAAATTCCTAACATTTTGGGAGCGTTAAGTCGATTAGCAACCGACATAGCACGATTATGACCATCAGTGCGAATACTACTCCACAACAGTTATATCTAAACTTATTTATAAATGAAACTTTGTCACTGTGTGTATGTGTGTGTGTCTGTGTGTGTGTGTCAGTTACCTATAGACTCCGAAACGGCTGAACCGATTTTCATGAAAATTTACACAGTTGTACTATAAGCGTCTGCGTGTGTTCTTAGCTAGGTTTTGTGTCGAGGTACCCCCGGTAAATATCGAAAATCGATAATCGAAAAAATCGGGTTATAGAAGGAGTAATCCGATTTTAATCAAATTTGATACACTCATAGATAAAGACATAAGAAACGATATTCAGAGGTTTTAAGGTTGCAGTTCTTAAAATATTGCAGAAAATCAATAATATATATATATATATACAAAAGGCAAGATGTTTTGGGGTGTGTCTGTTTATCTGCCTGTACGTCTGTAATTTTTTCAACCCTTTTATTTTAGTTTTTGCTTCGGGTTTGGCTCTAAGTATGCATAATTGTAGTTCTTAGTCTCAGCAATGGTACCATTTACTTAGAGGACTTATTTACCCTTCAAAATTCAGTTTACGATGAAAAAACTTATTTGATATTAATACCAGGAAATCAAAATTTGTCTTACATCCATTCATTTTTCTCAGTTTACGGTTTCGCTTTAACTGGAAACAACTATTGCTTTTTAGTCTTTCGTGCCAACGTCCAATGAGTCTGAGCTCCAGGACCATGGATTAGTTTTAAACCTTTCATTACACCCGAGCAACGCCGAGCTATACTGCTAGTATATATATATATACGGACAAGTTTTAATCAACTTTTTGTTTAATTTTACTGTTTTCTTTTATAATACGATCTTGTACATAGAAACGAAAATTGTTGACAATTTTTACAAAATTACTGTTTTGATTTCTTTTCAAGCACTTTCAATTGTCTCAGTCATTATTCAGAACTGTGTGTTGTCAGTGTGGTAAACAAGATTTTTTGGCTTGAATGCTGTCATTATGCAAATAGTATTCTTGCTTAAGCAGTTGATATATTATTATGTAAAGAATTCTTTCGATTGTGACACTTGTCGGTCTTGAGAGACACTATGGATCTGCGCCCGAAAAGTTATACCACAGCTGCTGATGGTGGTGCAGCTTTTGTTATGGCTGTATAGGCCCACACAAGAGTGAGTCTCGATTGCAACCAATGCATGTGAAGACGCTCTCATCCGATGTCGCTGTGTTATCTTTCCTTCGATCTCACTTTATCCCGCCGGCAAGCCCTTGTTTCTTCTCGCTCCATCCCTCGGAATAAATCACATCTTCAGCATGAACGATCGTCGGTGAGTGATGTGTTCCCACTTCTCAATGTCCATTGGCTTTATGTCATTTCCTTCTTTAAATCAATTCCTTCTTTTTTCAACAAACATGTTTAATCTATGTTAGTAAAAAATATGGTTAATGAGATTTTCTATGTGTTCATGCCTTAGAGACAAACATGTACAACTAATTCCGAATCTTTTCGATGACTGACCTTTTTTTCATGTAGGCTAATATGACACCGACCACAATACAGTAAAAAGATGTTGTCTTTTAATAAAAATTAATCAAGACAAAACTCTCCTAATAGAAAAACAGAACAATTTTTTTTTTTTTGGCCAAGTCATTATCAAGCCTTTAAAAAGTCTATAATCTCGTAATGATGTTAAAGGGACTGAAGTTTGGTTGGAATCATATTTTCCATTATAAAAGTAATCCGTGAAAGTTGAAATATTGATATGTCGTAAGTTTTCTCACTTAACGTTCAACTTCGTAAAACCTCATGCAGAAAGACCTTGCTAGGTAAGTACTTAATGCAAAAAGAAAAGTCACTTCTATTGCTTCATTTCGATTGGTTAATTTAAAGGTTTCGACCAACAACTGAAATTTTTTATGCAGGTCAACAGAATCAATTTTCTACATTAGAAAAATCAATTATTTTCAGTAAATAGCATAAAAGAAACGCTGAAAATGATGTACCAACAAAGCAAATTGAAAATAATTTAAAAGCAAGATTAAAACTTATATGAAATTCCATGTTGTATTAAAAATTTTAAAAGGTTTCATCGAGTTTACAACGTCAAATATAAGCTGATGTAAATATTTGACTTTCATAAGATTCGAACACACACCAGACAACATGACCTGAATATGCATTTCGATATATAAGTGGTTAATACTAATGAAAGTACATTCGACAGCTAGATATTTACTTTTGAAAAGTGCTCAATATGAAAGTAGAGCATAGATATTATTATTATTATTATTATTATTATTATTATTACTGCATACTGCAACTTGATAGCTATAAAGTTTCAGTCTTTAATACACCATTATCAGGCAGTGAGATGTGATTAATTTACTGGATATATATATATATATATATATATATATATATATATATATATATATTAGAGGACAGTTTCAAACTTCAAAGGTGTCGGATGCACAATTTCGACATGGGATCTCTAACAAAGATTCCACGTCACGTCAGAGACATTGTTTTGTTCCAAATGGCGAAGGCCCTGGGTTAAAGGGAGAAGGGGCAAGGTTAACCTTAAGGTCAGGGAAGTGGGATTTTTTTAAGCAAAACAGAAGAGATATACGGGGTATCAAATATCAAATGGTAGAGGCTAGTGAATGTTTACAGGGGTTTGAAACGGTATATTTAGGAGGGAAAGGAATAGATTTAAATGTAAGATCTTAAAAATCTTTAATTAAGTTTATCCATTACAGGAAGTCATGAATTTAAAGTTATTATATATATACATATATATATATATATATATATATATATATGTGTGTGTGTGTGTGTGTGTGTGTGTGTGTGTGTTAACAAAGGAAAAGAGGGGTTTGGTACAGGAGTCCATATTTTATAAAGATAGACAACTAAAGGAGTTAAATTACTTCTTTAAGGTTAAGGTTTTGAGCTGTTTGAAGAGTTGTATTTAAGGGGGGAAGGAATGGGTTTCAATATAAGAGTAATTTCCCTGGAAATTATGCCTAAGTCACTTTTTGTAGGATTAATTAGTCTGGTTTGTAATTTGTTTTTAAAATTTGGTTTGTGGTCCTTAAATAAAACGTAAGCTTCTTTAGTGGCGATTTTGCCAATTTTGTCACAAATATTTAATTCTTTGGCGAATTTGGCTGTGTCTGTATTAATTTCAGATAATGCTAGGTTCCTTCTGTCTACTTTGTAATTACTAGTTAGGTTATTTTTAAGGACACTTATGTAATTTTAAGGATCACATTTATAAATGTGATCCTAATTAATTAATTAATTAATCCTACAAAAAGTGACTTAGGCATAATTTCCAGGAAAATTCTAAAAAAAACTAATAGAGAAGCTACTATTGAATCTACAACCAAACCTTTGGAAAAGGTCTTCATATACTATACACTGGTTTAACAACATCAAAAACAAATCTAAATCCACCTTCCTTAAATTCGATATTGTCGATTTTTATTCCTCTATATCAAGGGAGCTTCTTGAAAGCTGTTTAAATTTTGCTAAAAATTACGTGAACAATTCGGATAGGGACTACAAAATTATGTTTGCGGCCAGAAAATCCATTCTCACCTTTGATGATTCCACATGGACAAAGGAGCCGAGGGAGAGTTTTGACGTCCCTATGGGAGCATATGATTCAGCCCAGGTGGCAGAGCTTGTGGGAATTTACATTTTAAATATTCTAAGCAGATTTTTAGACCCAAAACAATTAGGCCTATATCGGGACGATAGATTAATCATTATCCCTAATTCCAATGAGCCCCACACAAATAGGATACACAAAAAAATAATTAGAGCCCTGAAGTACCTCGGTTTTAAAGTCGAAGTCACCTCTAATCTTAAAATTGTAAACTATCTTGACATCACCCTTAACTTAAATGATGGATCCTACCAACCATTTCTCAAAGAAAATAGTTCCCTTCACTTGTATTAATATTTCATCCAACCACCCCAAAAATATTATAAAACAGATACCCAATATAGTGAATAACAGAATCAACCAATTATCATACAACATTAAAACTTTCAACGCAAGTAAAAATATTTACAATAAGGCCCTTCAAAAAAGCGGATATAAGAACAAGTTAACATATAATAAACCTACAATAGACTCCGAATCAGCCAAAAATAAAAATAAAGGAAACTGTAGAAAAAGAAAGATAATTTGGTTTAACCCCCCTTATTGTAAACTAACTAACATCAATATTGACTAATGTATTTAAAACCTTCTATATCTATCTCAGATTTTATGTATCTAAGTCTATTCATATCTATCACAGTCAATTCCTATCTATCTATTTATGTATCTATATCAGATTTTACGTATCTATCTCAGACTATTTATATCTACCTCAGTCTATTCCTATCTGTCTCTTTAATTATATATCTGCCTTAATCCTACCATATATATATATATATATATATATATATATATATATATATATATATATATATAAACGTGCGGTGTAGATATAGAAGAATCCAAAGGAGTATCCTGTACATAAAGTGAAAGTGGTAGGATAACTCTCTAGGAGAGCCCTAAATATATATGTAAAATCTTCCGTACAATAAAGATGGAAGCTGATGATGGTTCGCCTGAAATAGGTTCCCTACTTCCACTTAACTATGGAATAACGTGTCTGTCTTAATTTTTACACACACACACACACACACACACACACACACACAAACACATAGATAGATAGATAGATAGATAGATAGATAGATAGATAGATAGATAGATAGATAGATAGATATGACTCTTTACGTATTTGTCGAATTCTATTTATATCTATTTCGATTTATATCAATTTGTTCATATTTTTACATTACTCTCCATGCATTTAGGCAAGTAGAAAAACTCTTGTCAATACTATCATTAATTAATTGGAAATATCAACAAAACGAATACAATTAAAAAAAAACATACTTAAGCCAAAAACTGTCGCTTTAATCCAAAATAAAACGCTGTGCATTTAATCAGGACCAAAATTGCGTTTAGTTCCAAGATAGACAGCAAGCCAGTATTGATTAAATCAATTGATTGGGTCTTCTTTAAAACTTTTCCCGTCGAGTGGGCTTGAAGGTTCTTCAATTTTTGGATAATTTTCAGGACTACATTAACAAACGTGTAACTCTTCTAATTAATTGTTCGGTTGGCCAGCTTCTTTTTCGTTTTAATCATTTTGTTTGGTGATTGTTTTATCATCCGATTTTGCCATTTCGGATTGACATGTCTTCAGAAATAAAAGTTCTTTCAAGAAAAAGAACAAGAACAAAAAACTATCAAATTGTCGAAACTGTGTGTGTTTTAATGTCGAAATTATTCGGGTTTCACTTTTTCTTTTCTTTTTTTTTTCATTTCTTGTTATTTAGTCAAGTTTATTTAATTCTTTTTTTTCGTTACTTTCCCGTTCTCTCTCTCTCTCTCTCTCTCTCTCTCTCTCTCTTTCTCTCTCCCTTTCTCTCTCTGTCTCTCTCTGTCTCTCTCAAGTTAGTTTACTCTCTTTTTAAACCGCTTGTTCATGAATATAGATTTACTTTTTTCTGTCTCTCTCTTTCTTTTTCTCAAGTTATTTCACTCTCTTTCTATCCTGCCTTTTTATCCATATATATTTATTAATTTATTTTCTCTCTCTCACTCTTTCTCTCTCTCTCAAGTTATTTTGCTGTCTTTCTATCCTGCCGTTTTATATCCATTTATTTCTCTCTTACTCTCTCTCTCTCTCTCTCTCTCTCTCTCTCTCTCTCTTTCTGTCTCAAGTTATTTTACTCCTTTTCTATTCTGCCTTTTTATGCATATATATTTATTTATTTCACTCTGTTTCTCTCACTCTTTCTGTTTCTAAAGTTATTTCTCTCTCTCCCTCTCTCTCTCTTTCTCTCTCTCTCTCTCTATCCTGCATTTTTATGTATATTTATTTATCTATTTATTTCTCTCTCTCTCTCTCTCCCCCAAGTTATTTTACCCTCTTTCTATCTTGTCTTTTTATGCATATATATTTCTCTCTCTCTCTCTCTCTCTCTCTCTCTCTCTCTCTCTCTCTCTCTTACCTGATTTCTTTTCTTTCGCTTTTTTATCTGACTGGGGAATCTTTGGCTTGCTGAAACAACTTTTACAGCTTATTTTATTTTAATGCATCTAATTTTACGCGATAATTTGTTATATTCTTTCTTTCCCAGAATTTAATTATTCCCGCCAAAATTCAGCAAATTATTTTAACAAAACTATCCTTAATCACTTTTTGAGGCGGGTAACTCTTAGCAATATCAAAACAATTCTAAGTAGACAAATATATTCATTCTTACCTCTTGCGTTATATACGTGTATATAGATAGATAGATAGATAGATAGATAGATAGATAGATAGATAGATAGATGTGTGTGTTTGCGCACGTGTCGCTAACTGTATATGAGGCTATTTCTACCATATTTTATCTCTCAATATATCTTTTCTTACTCTTGACTGAAATCTATTCCAAAGCTCTTCATCTTTTCAAGAGCTCTTCACTGGTATTTAATACAAAATGGTCTGTTCTGAATTGTGAACAAATTGTTTTTTACTATGATAACAACAAACGTCGTACGGGCTCGTCTGGTGCCGTAAACAAGAAATTTCCTTCACACAAAGAAAGAAAAAATTCAGAAAACTGAAAATATTTCCCTCGTTCCGCGGACAAATTAATAGAACGATGACTAAATTGATGTACTTTAGATTTTAATATCAAAACTGCTTCAGACATTTTAATTGCTACAAGTGGCTTTATCTATAAGTGTTTTCAATGTTACCAGACAAGCACCAGCAACAGACAGATGTGTGTTTCCCACCCTGATGCCACCTGCTACAAGAATAACAATATATTTTCGCCATATAGAGTCGCACAAAAAGCTAACACAGTGTGTGAATGACACTTGCTAATGTCTTAGAATGTCAAAGAAAAACAGATGAATATTATCTAAGTTGAAATCACCACTATATTTTTTTATTATTTTCACCCAATACAATGCCCATGAGCCACTCAATATAAAGGGTTGCTGAATGAGTTTGTAGCAATGGAAGAGGCAAGATGTACACATTATAAGGATATGTAGAAATGATACCGTTTGACCGTTTATTTGATGTAACTAAGATTATAGTAATTTTTTTTTTTTTTTTTTTTGTGGGGGCCATCATTTTACCCTAAGCAAGACAAGATCACAACTAGTGTGCAGTGAGAGATAAAATTGTGTACAGGAGATATTTAAAAAAGAAAAAAGATGAAGGAAATTCAAGAAGATAGAAAATGGCAATTGAAGTTGCATTTAAATTTTTAGAGATTGTAGCTATCAGAGAAACAAGTAAAACAAAGGGAGTTTCAAAGGCAGGACGTGGGAGAAAAGAAACTTTTGGAGCAGAAGAGACGGTTACATTTAACTGTTTCAACGATAAAAGGGTTGGGCCTTGATGCCAATCTAGTAGCACGCTTAAACTCACGTAGACGGAACATCAGGGAAAAAAGCTCGTCAGAGCACTTTAAATAAAAAACATTTGTAGAAAAGACAGAGGGAAGCCACGTCGCGGTGGTGAGAAAGTGATTGAAGTCGAGATGCCAAGTCAGGACCAATTACACTGCAGATCCTTCTTTGGATTTTGTCGAGAACCTCGAGATGAATAGAAGAAGCACACGACCAAATATGGCAACAGTATCCAATACATCCTCACAGGAGATTGTTCCAGAAAGTGAAACTTCTGAGAAAGACTTCGGAAGGAACATAGGTGAGGTCACGCCGTGTACGTAGGATGGTAAGTCCTAAATGTGAAGATCAGAACTGGTGGAACCGAGGAATGTAGTTCGTTTGAACATTTGCCATGGAAATAGCGATAGAGTAGTGAGAGACTAACAACATGATTTCTAGTATATCGGGTTTTTTCTCTGAGATAAAATGTGGATATTTAGTGAGGGGATTAAAAATACCAAATGATCATGCAGATCTGCAATTCTTTAACTGAGCGATACCCGCTCCCAGGGGCCGGGGGCGGTGAAAAAAATTGAGGGCAAATAGGAAAATGTAATACACACTGAGTATCCTTTACGAAATTCCAAATTCCGAAAACCTTCAAAATCCGAAATTTTTAGCCTAAACTGCGCCATTTTTTGCGGGGGGGGTTCTTTTTGGTTTTTTGGTTTTGTTTTTTGTTTTTTGCTTTTTTTTTGTAAGGATCATCACAGTAACACATTTATTCGTCTATTATTTAGCAGGTGCTCGTGTCTAGCAAATATATTATTGAAAATGTCTAAAAGTCCTGCATTTATATATATTTTTGTAAGTAGTGATCATATTTTTTGTACTATCACCCGGTTCACACTCCACCCACGTCTATTATACAGGTGTAGAGGCTCATCCCTTGTTCCCTGTTAAGGATGTGGTTTCCGGCTTTCTCTTTTTCAATCTTTTTGCTTTTCTTTTTCTTTTTCTTTTTCTTTTTTTTTTTCTTTCAATTGGAATAGATAGACTAAACTATCGCCCGGTTCACACTCCACCCACTTCTATTGTACAGGTGTAGAGACTCATCCCTTGTTCCCTGTTTAGGATGTGGTTTCTGGCTTTCTCTTTTCCAAATCTTTTCACTCTTGCGTAGCCCCCTGCACATCAGTGGCGTTGCAGTCTTGCTCGGTGTGATATGATTTTTTAAAAAAAAAACAGAAGTACAAAACATTATTTTTGCGTAAAATCTTAATTTTCCCACTTAAAGATTTGTGTGAGCATTACTTAACTAGCGTGATTACTTGTATCTTTATGTTCACAAAATCTATTAAGTTGTATATAAAACTACTTTCAGGGTATATGTTATTTATATAAAACAGACTTGAGGATATATATATTTTATGAAATGCAAAAAAAATATCTTGTTTTTGCTTACCCCTTTCTAGATGCTATATACAAATTGAATAGCTTGTATTTCAAAATCCAAAAATATTTGAAAAGACGAAGACCTTCCAATCCTAAGAATTTTGGATACAGGGTTCTCAACCTGTACAGGGTGCGTTAGAAATAACTTCCACATAATGGTAAAATATTATTATATATAATCTTCAGCTATGTCTCACCATGATGTGGGGAAGATTTATGGGAGGAAAATGCGGGAGGTATTTCTGAAATGAATATGTAGGGGGTATTTCTGAGAGGAATGTGTGGGAGGTATTTCTGAAATGAGTATGTAGGGGGTACTTTTGGGAAGAATATGTGGGAGGTATTTCTGGGAGTAATATGTATGGGATATTTTTAGGATGAATATGTGGGAGATATTTCTGCAAGGAATATGTAGGGAGTTTTTCTGGGAGGAATATGTGGGAGGTATTTTCTGGGAGAAATATATACAGCTATTTCTAGGAGGAATATGTGGGAGGTATTTCTGGGAGTAATATGTAGGGAATATTTTTAGGATGAATATGTGGGAGGTATTTCTGGAAGGAATATGTAGGAGGTATTTCTGGGAGGAATATATGGGGGTATTTCTGAGAGGAATATGTAGGTGGTATTTTTAGGAGGAATATGTGGGAGGTATTTCTGGGAGAAATATGTAGGGGCTATTTTTAGGAGGAATATGTGAGAGGTATTTCTTGAAGGAATATGTAGGGGTATTTCTGGGAGGAATATGTAGGGCTATTTCGAGGAGGGATATGTGGGAGGTATTTCTGGGAGGAATATGTAGGGTATATTTCTGGGAGGTATTTCTAGAAGGAATATGTGGAAAGTATTTCTGACAGGAATATCTGGATGGTATTTCTGAAGATTTAAACAAGAACGTGCGGTTTTATTTTATTTTGTTATCCAAAGTTATAAGTCCGAACGTTTGTGAGCATCTTGCTGACGCTATCTGGACAGTACTCTCCAGCTAGATTAGAGATCCGACATCCGCAAGGACTAATACCCTCGATTTGTCAGTGTAGTGACATTTTTTTTTAATCATCTCACCCCAAGCAAGGCATTCCACTGCCACTATTGCGCATGGGGCTACATAGGGGAAGGTAAAGAGAAGGAGTGGTTAGACATAGGGAATGTCAGGAGGAAGGTGACAGATGAGTAAGGATAGCGAGGATGAGGGTTGGGCAGATGGAAAGAGTGTTTGATAGAATGGGAGCAGGTTAGTGTGTTAGGAGGTGTCTATTGACCTTACATTTAAACTCCTGGAGATTGTAGCCGTCGGGGAAGCAATCGTTTGGAAGATGCAGATGAAGCTATAGATATTTGTCTGGCTATATATTATCTAACGGTATCTAAAAAAACGAAATTCATGTCGACATTTACAGTGAGAAATTATTTGTTTTTTGGATTATACCTAATGTTTGTGCGTTGTGGTACAGTGGAGAGACGAGTTCGAATTCCAGTGGAATTTGTTGCATTCACTTACGCGCAAATACTTTTGAGAAAGGTATTAATTCATCTCTTCTCTCTCAATTAGCAGGACAGATTGGGTTCTATGGTCTAAGTTAGCAAGCAGTTTACCGCAGAAAGAAATGGCAATCTACTGCAGGAAAATTGTCTGCCGCGTCAGATCATGAGAGAAAAAAATAATTGCTCAAAAGTGTATAACGTATGACCCTTAACTGACTGACTGATTGTTATAGTGGAACATCCTGCCATCCCCGAGAATAGAATGCCCTACTTTATAAAAGACGGTAACGAGCGGTACGACGAGGGGAAAGGTCTTAGGCATTCGCCTGACTGCTCTATGACACTGTCAGCTCTCTGCTTCCGAGCAGAGAGCACAAACCCAGTCGTGGTTCCGCCGAAGGGTAGAATCACGACTGGGGAAAAATAGACAGAGATTTTTTGGCCCGGCTATATGGCCGGGAATGCCCACTATAAAATGACCATGTGTCACATCCGGCCTTGCGTGGGAAGGCTAATAAATACAGAAAGGTCTTAGGCATTCGCCTGACTGCTCTATGACACTGTCAGCACTCTGCCTTCGGGTAGAGGGCGCTCTCTGCTTTCCGAGCAGAAAGCACAAACCCACAGTCGTGGTTCCGCCGAAGGGTAGAACCACGAATTCGTTGCATTCACTTATTAATCCATCTCTTCTCCTCCCCCACCAGCTATTTTATATGGGTTATTAAAGCCAAAATCTAAATATTGGAACACAATTTTATAACTTCAACTAGAGATAAAATGTATTGTTGGTAATTCTACCATAAAAATGTATTTTTATACTTACATGGTGTTTTCTTTTTTTCTTTTTTTTTTTTTTTGGCGGGTTACTATTGGCCCATAGCGGGGAGCCTATCACGTGCTACCACCCGGGTCAGGGTGGACCTGAGAACAACAGTAATTAAGAGGTGGTTCCATACTTCTCACAACTTCCAATTTTCCGATCAGAGGCCTTGCTGACGGGTGTAGCTTATCGTCATACCCAGGACCCTCAAATCCAAAAAGAGAAGGTTCTAAATGTGAAAACGTCATGAAAACTCCACAATATTTTCTTTTCCAATATAAACTAATGAAAGTCAGGTTCTCAAGCCTGGTTCTGTAGTAAAATTCAACGCCATTTTGTTTTCTTTGCGAAGTTATAATTTACAGATCGAAATTTTCCTTATGAGCAAAATGTAGTCTTTTGAAAGCAGAATGTTCAAACTACGTATCTTGTAATTATGCTTTACTTTATTTATATTCTATTTTAATTATTTTTATTTTTATATTCTCTAAAACGAAATCTATTTTCAATTCAAATTGAATTCCGATATTGCAAATTTCAAAAGTCGAATTAGGTTCATTTTGGACGTGTTGATTAAAACGTTGAATAATTGCTCTCTTCTGTTGGAAACGCACACCATTCAAATGACTTTGCTGTCATTCTCTTGCGGTAACAAAACATACTTAAATTAATAAAGACATTCTTTAAAATATTCAATGACGCTCAGATAGGATTGTAAATCTAAAAGCAAATGCGTTCGATATCAATTAACCATATTCAGGTGGCAGAAATATATCGTCGTTTGCTTGAATACTTAATCTAAAAAGAAATCTTTTGCAACGAGCGCGTGACGTAAATTTGTAAATTAGAGTTTTTGTTATTTTTCACCAGTTAAACATAGCATAAAATATGTCGAAATATATGAAATTAAATGTATTTCTGTGATTCAAAATTTAATTACCGCAGTAAGAACTAACATATTAAAGAAAATAGCCCAATATATATATACTGGTCATGAATCTGAAAAAACGGCTTGAAAGTAAATCCCAAAGGATCCTGTTAATATCAAATAATGACACTGATCCAGCGAGAGGACTCAATATAATTAAATTTATTTACTTACAGAGCCAATATTTATTACATATAAAAAAAAATTCAAATTATCTTAAATCGGGTAGTCATTTCGATGGGTGAATTTAATACCCATCTTATCAGCGAGACCAAAATATCATGGGAAAAAGATGATGAGATGAGTGTAAAATGTATCTATATATATTCACCAGAATTTCACAAAAATATCTTCAATTACTAAAGTGTACATTTATTCAATAAAATCACCAACTACGGCCTCTAGACGACTTCGGAATCTCCTGCATCTCTTCTGGATGGTCTCCTTGTTTAGGTTGGTGAATTCTACCTTTCCTTGAGTACATCTTTAGTGTTTGTTGTAGAGGAACATCCTATCTTACTCCGGAATGGATATGGTCTAGTCTATAAAAGACTGTGACTGTGGCATACGTCAGCATACGTCACTAGACGGACGCACACGTCATAGGCGGAGACATTTGCTATTTGATCGTTATTCCTGTTACTATTCGTTGATTGTTCTTGTACGTCTATTGGTTTATTATACTGTTGTATAATAAATCTCTTCTAATCTATCTTCAGTGTTAAGTATTATTTTTACACTATTCTATTCCCTGATATTCCTTCCCGGGATATATCAGTTTTACAAGGAGTGTTGTTGCTCTCACGCTCAGTTGTACCTACACACATAATAATCAAGGGGAAATTGCAACCTGGGAAGTTAGGTAGCCAGATGTAAGGGGTGATGTGTGGTCGCAGAAATTGTCTTACAGCTTTGATTGGGTTCTCCTGATTCTATGGAATCGTGCAGAGTCCTGTTGAAAGACACAGAGTCTTACAGCAGCCACCCATTTGGGCCCACGGCACCGCTACCTATTCAAGGCACTTGATGTATGCCTCCGTGTTGAGACTGATGTCCAGTGAGAAGATGAATGAATAACATCGTCATTACTATTGATCACTCCGAACACCATGACGGGATATATCATCTTTTCAAATCCACAGATTGGCACCTAAAACCTAAAATGTTCGTATTAGAGCTTCCGGTGTGAATGCCAAGTAGTACAGCATGCCGTTTCCAAATTTACGTTATGGTGCTCTTTTTCTCACTGAAAATCCCCAAACTGACCCTTCTTTACGGTACACTCCACAAAATCAAAAACAAACAACGCACATGCGCGTGATTAAAAATATAAAATGATCACAATTTGCCCATCGCACCAGATATATAGATAGATAATTTCTGTCTACACTCTTTATATCTACAAATGCTCTATGTGACCTCCCCAGCGTCCCCAAGTCTCATGTCTCCGTAGATATGTGTTGCGTGCATCAATTGGCTGTATTTTAACTGCAGCTGGTCGCCTTCCGTTCCGTCCCCGTGTGATCAAAGGTGTTAATGATCTGTTGAATCCCTCAATCCCCCTGCCACGTTGTGATTGCTGATCTCAAGGTGAGTTGAGGGTTCGGAGGACGGTCGTCTTGTGTCGTACTCGGCGACCACTGCAAATGAAGAGTCTGGGTGGATGCACAATTCAGGAATTAGGAAAAACAGACCAGAACAAAAAACGAAATAAAGAGACAGCAGCCAAAGCCAGTCTGTGTGGACTAATGATTATATTCGTAACTCTTTGTACAGCAACAGAGAAAACAAAGAACTAATAAAAAATAAAAAGCACAACACAACTTTTTCTCAAAGTACACAAACTACTGCCTGCTGCTATGTCTCATCGTCACTAGAGGTAAGACAGTCACTGTCTCTTCATGCTTCCTTTTCTCTCTGTTTAGCAACGGTGGACGTGCCTGTTAGCGTGAGGGAGAGGATTTTCGCGTCTTAACTCCAACGCGTCTCGAGCGAGTCTCTTTTTTTCAAATCCGCACTGCCTTTTTGTGAAAAATCGTTCGAACTGGCGCGGGGAGGTTGGGTTTGTGGGTATTTTCCCCAAAAGTTTAATGTCAACTTCGTGTATCTGGTTTTAATCAACCGTTACGATTTCTCACTGATGTCTGGTGGACTGAAACCTTGGAATCAAAGGTTTGTTGATTTTGTGCATTCACATGACAGCGTTAATTATAATTCCTCTCATCACGTGGGTGGTCTATTTCGATGAGTTAATCCTGAGTCGCTCTTCATCGCTTCTCTGATGAGAAAGGAAGAAAAACAAACAAGAAACAAAGAGTTCTCTTCCCTCGGCGAGGCGGACTTCTCACCTGGGTTGTGTTCATTTGCTATCATATATATCAATGCCATTTCGTGAGTGCCTTGTGTCTCACCTCTCTCTCTCTCTCTCTCTCTCTCTCTCTCTCTGTGTGTGTGTGTGTGTGTGTGTGTGTGTGTGTGTGTGTGTGCCAGCCAGCGCCCGTTCCTCTCGCTTTCTTTTTCCCAGTTCTCCCTAAGAAAAAGAAAAAAGTTCAGACAACGAGTCATTTTTCAACCATCTATATCAGGGTTCGAATCCATGGTCCGTCGATACAATTTTAACATGGGTGCATAAGAAACAATTTCAGTACTACACTCTATTCCTGATAACCGTCACCACTCCACCATAAATTTAGCAAATATCAAATGCTATAATTATTTTTGTTTTTGTATTTTTATAATTATTTCACCATAAGCAAGGTAGGATTGCGATTGGTGCGCCAGGGGTTATAGTGAGAGAAAAAAAACAAGG
Organism: Ascarosepion bandense; assembly: GCA_037127315.1. Classification (NCBI taxonomy): domain Eukaryota; kingdom Metazoa; phylum Mollusca; class Cephalopoda; order Sepiida; family Sepiidae; genus Ascarosepion; species Ascarosepion bandense. The sequence goes on from JBBBDQ010001459.1 coordinate 4,624,451, forward strand.
TACAGGGGATGTCGTAGAAATATATAAGAGACGGGTGGGAACCAAGGAGATAGAAGATGGCAATTGACGTTGCGTTTAAACTTTTGGAGGCTGTAGCTATCACGAAACCAATCAAACAGAAAAGATTTCCACAAAAGGGAAGTGCAAGATGAGAAACTGTTAGAGAAGAAGTCGAGTTACTATTTTGACAGTACACTGGTGGGACCTAAATGCCAATCTTGTAGCTATATAGCGTGTATGCGTGTGGGAAAGAGACATTGAATTGTGGGGTGGGTATGTGATACACCAATCGTGCTTTTTGTTACCCATTCACATTTATGAGAATCCAAACTAAGTTTACCAAATCTGGTTACATTTTTCAATTTTGTTTTCTTTTTTTTTTTTCTTATTAGTTTGCCAAGTTATCCCAATTGCTTTATTTATATAAAGTTAGCCATCAAGAAAAAAATTCAAAAATTCAAAATTTATTAACATTGGACTTAGAAAACTAGCCCAGTTTCACAACCCTACTCCAGCCTCTCAGGTACCCAATATCATAGTTTATCGTAAGCGCTAAGTGGCGCCACGATGGCTATTTTACCAAACATGAATTGATATAATTTTCTTATCGTATTAAGACGATTTTGTAAGATTCCCCATTTAATTATTTCGAAATAGAAGAATCCCTTCAGCTTATTACTGGAGAAAACTTAAGAGAAAAATAGAAATATTTTTTTCATATTTCTTTTGATACTTTTCTCTTTGAACACTTTTAAATTAGATATCTTTTTTTATTATTCAGAGGTAATCATTTTGAAACATTTGAACGAATCTTTTCACATTGGAGCCTTTTTTAGGAACTTTCTAAAACAAAAAGAAAAAAGTCTGATGTCAATAAATTAAAAATTTAAGAGAATAATGCGCAAGGCAACTGTTTTAAAAATAACATGTTTCAAATTATTTGTTATTTTCAAACATTTCTTGATTATACATACATAAAAAGGGACGTTATTCCAATACAGTTCAATATTTTCCCGCAACATTTTCGAACATACTCCCTTAATAAGAAAAAACACTGTTTCATCTTCCAACGGTTTTGGAGAATTTTTGCATTTATGTAGAAAATCCAATTACCTCTTATTTCTTTCCTGCTGTTTGCAACTATTTACCAACTTGTATTGTACACACACACACACACACACACACACATACATATATATATATATATATATATATATATATATATATATATACACGCCCTCACACCCTGGAAGAATGGTAGACTTTAAAAAACAGTAGCTACTCTAGCATCGTTCATTCAGTAATGAATTAGAACACTCTCACTACTGGCGCATGAATACATGGTATATCACACGCTAAAAGTGTGCATCCATCTACCGAGCTTCCACGCCAATTCAGTCGGGTTTCAATCCTGGGTAAAAAGCAATCGGATGTCTAACCATAATGATGAGCTGTGATACAGCAAAACTGATCTGTCTGCGGATGACTATATATATTATATGGCCCGTTCCGGTAAGGACCATGACTCTCCCTATCCTTTGTAGCTCTAAGTAAGCTTTGTATTTTCGATAGATTTTCTCTCCTAATTACCTGTTCAACTTTGCAAACTCATTAGTGAATTTACTCAATGTTTCACTTCATCCCTTTTGTCTTCAATGCCTTGTGAGTGTAAAATGCTCCAAGCCGTCTTTCTTCATCATGTATCCCAGAAATTTCCGTTGTTCTCTTTCTAATCCTAATCATAGTTATCTTATTTGTTTCCGTTTCCTTAAAACTTCCTCGTTAATCACATGTTCAGCCCAGTGTTGTTGAGCATCCTTCTGACGTAATAATATCTTACAAAATGTTCTCTCACTGAACCGTACTAATTTGACCTTGGTAAAAATCATTAAAATAGTATGTGCGAGTAGTTTATTAGATTATTTAATAGTTTTAATAATAGATTTATTAGTAGATTATTAGACGGTTATCAACACGGAAAATAGAATAAGAGAACTGAATTCAATATCAGGCCACGTCTGTTACTTTCACTTTTAGACGAAAGCCAAAGGGGAAAAGCATGTGTTAATTTTCCCACCATGGGTTAAATAACACGGTAGATTTTTATAGCCGTCAGGTTATGAAAAGGACAAACTCAAAACTGTGAAGAATTTAACAGAAAATCACTCTACCATCTTTATCCAAAAAGCCATGGTAATTCACAGGTAATAAAGAAAAGGAATCTATTAGCATTCATGCTCATCACGTCCTCAAATGACGTAGCATTAAAAAAAACTAACAATTGTAACAAGAATAAACTGCTCTTATATTTCCGTTCATCATTCTGTGTTAATAACAAACCTTTACGTACGAATATTTCCCTTCATCCAGATGTTGAAGCGCGATTATTTTAGAACTTAAAATTATCATTTTGAATGATAAACAATTGGGTCAGACTGTGTGAGTGCTAACGTCAAAATATTTGTGACTTTTAGAGTCAACCGTCGTCAAGATCGTCAAGTCAACGCCAATGATCCGTTCCTTACTCACGTATTATGTGCGTCGTCAAGGCTACATACAGTTTTAAATTCATATTTTTCCTTCTCCTACACCGGTTACCACCCAGTCCATCCTGCTATTTATCCATGGCTGAGCGGAGATGGTTGTATTCATACCTTTTCTTGGGGTATTAGTATGCAAGTGAACGTAATGAGCTCGACTGGAATTCGAATTCTCCGAGTCTTCAATCGGAGATTCAATCCATTAATCTACCGTGCATTCTTTTAAACAGAACACGATCATTAATTGAACAAAAACAACAAAAGGAAAATCAAAAAATTCAACTGTTCAGTGAAAGTCTTTCTTTATTCATGTTTTGTAAATACTACCAAAAACTTATCAGCTTAGGTGAATAAAAGGCATTGATTTATTTCTCAGTTTCATCAATTTGTTGTCAACTCATGTAAAAAGAAAAAACTGAGTTATTTATCTTTAGCTTGTTTTTTTTTGTTTGTTTGTTTGTTTTTTTTTTCTAATTTTATTAAATCTGGTAATTAATAAATCTCGCTGGATTCATAAAATTAGAAAAATGAATAATATAAATAGTTTTGATCACACTAGACACATAATACTACTTACCAACTTAATAAAGACAATATTTTAAAACGAGTGGAACCGTGCCGTCTAAAATGACGGCAACATATATATTAATGCACCTAGTAGTAATTATCTTACATTAAGACATAAGAAAAAGAAACAAAATAATCCAAACCCCCCCCCCTGAGGGTGACAGGATGGAAATATATATATATATATATATATATATATATATATTCTCCACTACTCGGCGACATAATTATTGCAAAAATAAAATAATAAGCCACTGTTAAAGAGCAAATACGCAGCAAAAGCTTTCATAACTGGTGGTAAAATTCAATAACTCATAATAAAAAGAATGAACAACCGACGCTGCCTCTCTCTCTCTCTCTCTCTCTCTCTCTCTCTCTCTCTCTCTCTGAGTATGACAAAGGGTGAAATATATATATATATAGCCATCCGCGGACAGATCCGTTTCACTGCACCACAGCCTATCAGCACGGTTAGACTCCGATCGCTCCATCACCCAGGATTGAAATCCGACCGAATTGGTGTCAGTCGGCGATTCCACCTCTGGGCCACGAGCGCCCGGCAGAAGAAGGCAGACCTTTTTACGCGTATATCATTATATACGCCCAATAGCTAGAGTGATATAATTCATTATTGAATGAACGATGCGTATATGCCGGAGTAGCTACTGTTTTCAAAGTTTCCCATCCTTCCAGAGCGCTCAATCAGGGTGTGAGAGCATAAATACTATAGCCAACCGCAGACAGATCCGTTTCGCTGCACCACAGCCCATCAGCATGGTCAGACTCCGATTGCTCCATAACTCAGGATTGAAACTCGACCGAATTGGAGTCAGTCGGCGATATATATCTGTCTTTATTATAATAAAGAGAATAATTTATGTAAATTTACTATAAAATTTGTTGCAACTACTTCTAAAGCAATAAGAGATTTTATTCATACAAAACAAAATAATAAGATTCAATACATGACACAATAAATTACAGTATAAACACATTAACATATGTCACAAGAAATGCATAAGTCAAACATTTAGTAATTTTAATAGGGGAATATATGAACACAGGTGATCATTTACACAACAGCAAAACAATTATTTATTGTAACAATCCTGAAAACAATTTTGAGTTGAAGACGATAATTTTGATTAAAAGAAAATAATTTTTATTAGAGTGAAAATGTAAAAAAAAGATGGATTGATTTCTGAGTTTTTGAGTGTGAATCTGCATCAAGAATCATACTGCAAATCATCAGTTTTAACAAAACAATCTCCCTTAGAATGTGGTACATTTAAAGGCAATCGCGATAGACCAAAATAGAAACAAAAGCAGTGGAAAGCTGAATGTGGTCGATTGTTATGTACATCGACGTATCAGAAACCAAAAATTTAAGTTTAAAGTTGAGTGTTTCGGTGTCTTTGGCGTTTCTCTCGATGTGAGACATTAATCGACATTTGTTGTATTTCGTTCTCTCTTCTACCTGCATCTGATTCTATCGATGGGGAGATTTCTTCCGTTTTGTCACTCAATACTGGCCAATACAAAGACGATTCATTGACTTTTTTGTAGGCTAACCTTTTTAGAACGAGCTTCACCAACTTGGCACTTGAGATAAAAATTCATATCTGTCTAGCGACATTTCAGCGGCTTAGCCGCTGATCAATAATTGCAAGAGAAAAAGAAAAAGGGAAATTTTGATTTAATTATGAAATCCATTTAAATTTTAGCAGCAATAAAACTTTTTTTTCCTTTTTGCAATCTTCAACCTTTTTTATCAAACAAAGTTCATTAACTAACATGATATAAAAAGATGAGATTAATTAATGACACAAACCAATACCAATGTTCCTACTTCCATATTAGGGAAATCTATAATATTCAGACACAACTTTCCTGCCTAATGAATTTTTGTTTTCTTTATCATAAGTATTTTCGTTTTTCTTTTTTAATGATGCAACCCACTCGAGAGTTTATGCATACTTTTAGAGCTTATGTAATGTTAAAGTTTATGAAATGTATATATGGCATCTTTCAATGGTTCGAAATCTTTCGAAGATTTTCGAGTGTTAATGGCTCCGTTTCTTTCTACATTACGTTCTAAAAGAATTATAATTGACAACTGATGTTCATCTAAAGAAAAAGTGATCAGCCTTCTTGAAAAGAACAGCTAGATTAGAACCAATGACTCTGAAACCGATTATAATATAATCCCTAAAAGTTGTAAGAATTTCAATAATAATAATGCTAAGTATATATATTGACCAATATGTCGCGCATTCAGTACTCTCTTGCAATAAAAATTGGTGGGAACATACGTACAGAATTAAATTACCATGTTCTAGAATTTCAAAACCACATTTCGGTTGCCTCAAATATTTCCTTCATCTTTGATTAGATTGTCCAGTTTTCGCTTCGTGGTTCTACAGAATGATGCTGAGGATGCCATGGTTTGAAACTGTGAGCAAATACGAAGTTTTGAAAAGAATGAAAACAGAAAGGAAACTGATAATTAACATCAGAAAAAGACAGCTCAAGTTCCTGGGACATGTAATGAAGAAAGCCGGCTTGAAGAATTTGATACTCACATGTCAGATAGAGGGAAATAGAGACCGGAGAACGCAACGTATGACATACTTGGTGGGCTTGGGCATGTATAGCAGAGGAGGAAAAATTTCGCTAGAAACAAAGAAAAAAGTACTGGATTGCTATGTGATGTCAGTTCTTCAGTATGGCAGTGAATGCTGGACAATATCTTCAAAGATGAAGGAAAACATTGAAGTGACTGAAATGTTGTTCTACAGAAGGATGATGCGGATATCATGGACCGAGCATGTGAGCAATGATGAGGTTTGGAAAGGACGGAAACTAAAAGGAAATTAATACTGAGCATCATGAAGAGACAACTAAAGTTCATAGGACATGCAATAATGAAGGACGTCTTAGAGAACCTAATACTAACAAGTCAGAAAGAGGGAAAAAGAGACAGAGGAAAGCAGCGGATAACGTATTTGAAGGGCCTGAGCAGGTGGATGACAGAACGGTGGTGGCGTGGAGTAACAGAAGAAAGCGTGCTAAGAGCCACCAAGGATAGGGAGACGTGGAAAGCCATGATCGCCTACGTCCTGACAGGACAAGGCACATAGAAGAAGAGCAACAAAAAAAATTGTTAAGCGCTACAAGGGTTAGGGAGTTGTGGCAGGCCATGATTGACTACGTCCTGAAGGGACATGACACACAGAAAAAGTAGAATTTCAGAGCTCAGACCCTTAGGGAAATCCTAGTAAATCGACAAGGCATAATTATAAAAAGATAATGTTGAATAGATATTTTAAGAGATATTGTAACCCAAGACGCAAAAGATACATATTTCAAAACATTTAGAAAACAGGTTAATGCAAAAGCCTTGAGATAGAAATAGGTAGAATGTGGTAACTCAAAATAACATTAACTTTTGTTAATGGCGATTTGATTTCTGCTGTATGCTTACTTCTTCACGGGTCCCGACAAGAAATATAAGGTCAGAGATAGCATCATGACATTTTCCACTGCGAATTTTTAAGGAAAAAACAAAGAAACTAAGACCATACACACCCCGAACAGACAAAGCTCTTCGCAAGATGTGAGATGTACTTGTGAGGACAATTCTTTGTATTTCATTAAGGATTTTGCTACCAAGAATCTCTTCAATGAGTCCACCAGAACATTTTTCCAATTAATTCCATGGGCTCCAACTCATGTTGTCATGTACTACATGTTTTAGATTTCTATTTCAAGATCCTTCTATTTTGAAGTCTTTTGAAGAGCTCCAAAGATACATTACATTAATGTCAATAAGAAAGCATATTTTGTTTTTGCGGTCTCTGACGACGATATCTGTGGGATTAGCTTTGATTGTTCTGCCTATGTTTGGTAAAGTCCCATAAAATTCTTACAGGTCCTACCTGTGTAAGTAGGTCTGGGTGGGGGTATTATTATTATTATTATTATTATTATTATTATTATTATTATTCCATATATGATAAAACTCTTCAGGGGAAGAAAGTTTATCTTGCCTATGTGAGCTCGTAAACTGATTTTGAAATATGATCACAAATTTCAGTTTTTAGGCGCTCCTTCGAAATTCAAGGAAGACCAAAATTTGTGTCTTATACTTTTAGGCAGTTCAGTGCCATACGTGATTACACCATTGGGCGATCATGTCTCTTTCGAGACGAGCAGAAGATTTTCCGGCAGTAGGCAGCCATTACTTTCTGCGGTAGATCGATTGCCAACCAAAGCTAAATAACCTAATCTGTCCTGTTATTTAACCCATAGCTAGAAGGAGACGAGACGAATTAATACCTTTCCTAACGGTATTTGCGTGAATGCAATGAATTCAACTGGAATTCGAACTCGGGTATGCGATTTCTCCCCAACGCACGTCCGATAGTTTATGTTTATGAAAAAAGCTATAGAATTCAGGTCCGTGGAAAATGAAAATATTTTGATATTCCTTAATATTAATACTAATAGTGTTGATTAATTGACACAAGAAACGAAATGTTATGCTTCATGCATTAAAATCTTGATTTTGATGGTGTGACGTAGTTATTCATTTCCTCTTTTAAAACGGTGAATTTTCAGTTCTTGTAAAAATGATTTTCATAATCGTAAATAAATTCATAAATTATAATCAGATGCCTAAAATGCCCTCTGAGCGAAAGTAATTTAAGCGCCTTATCCGTTTTACTCCCTTTTTGTGTGTGTGTGTGTGTGTGTGTGTGTGTGTGTGTGTGTGTGTGTGTGTGTGTGTGTGTGTGTGTGTGTTCTATCATAAATATTAAATGACGTTTGTAAACGTCGATGATTAAGCGACTCGCAGAAAATTACAGGAATAAAGATTCGGACAACTCTTTATTATTCTTCCAAATTCAGAAGATATAAATTACTCGCAAAACAAGTCTATTTCACCGTCATCATCAATATTATCACCGTCCCTGGCACCTATATCCTGAATAAATCAAACACATGGTTAACACAAAAAGAGAATGCATTGCGGTTATAAATTTGTTGCCGGCTATCCTGGAAAGCATAAAACTTCTCTAATGGCTCCATCTACGCAAACTGAAAGCCTTGCAAAACAACGAAAAAGCTGAGCCCACTGAAGCACAACAAACGCAAGCCAACAGGCCTGTGAGTGGTCTTTTGTGATGCTAATGACAGAAAATAGATTTGAAAGGAACAAGAAGAAGAAATATTAGCAAGATCCCTGTTAGCTCCGGTTTACTCGGGATTCAAAGAATTGTATTGTGGGAAACTGCTTATCTACTCAGGAGAGCGTTATCAATGTAAAGACAATATAAACATTCTACATGTTTAAGTATCGTTTAACTTAAGAATTTGTGCAAAGAGAATAATCTTTAACACTTCCCTTTACATTAAGTCCTGACTTAGTAAGCGATTGAACTAAATAGAAAAAGATGATGATGATGATGATGATGATGATAAGAGCGGCATGACAGAGTAGGCCAATATCTGCACTGGAAAATATGCAACTTTTATAGAAAGAAAACCACAATAAATTATGAGCATCACCCAAACCCGGTTAGAGAGATAGGACCTATAACGATTTTATGCTATTTTCCGATACACACAGAACAATCAAAGCAAATGCCCCAGACATAGTGATGAATTGAGTTTGACTGTTGTTTAATGGCATATCAACCACTGTGGGTTATTTAATGCCAAAAAGGTGGGGTTTTAAGGTATTTATTTTAATGTTTGGTTATAGTGAGAAGGTTGATTTAGTCAGATTTTAATAAAAATTTCATTTTTTTTATTTTAGAAAACTGAAGATGTCTTCTAGTTTTGTATTCAAAAGTGTATTGCTGGCAATAATATTTTTCTTTAAAAATATATTGTTAGTAATATTTTCCTTCAAAAACGTATGTTTTCCTATAAAAGTCTATTTTTATGCATATATATCTATAAAAGTCTATTTTTATACTTTCATAGTATTTTTGTCCCTGTTTGGAGGTTAACTATTGGCCCATAGCTGGGATCCTAATAGGTACTACCAATCCGGGTCAGGGTGGGCCTGGGAACAACAGCAATTAAGAGGTGGTTTCATTGTCCCCACAACCTCCCATTCAGATGCCTTGCTGTCGGATGCAGTTTACCGTCATACCCAGGACCCCTAGTGATGAAACGCCACAAGAATAGAATGTACTTTCTTATTGACATGACAGTCCCTGCAGATTTTAATGTATCTTTGAAGATCTTCAAAAAATAGTTGTGAGTTCAATACCTGGCAACAGCAGTGGTGAACAAAAACTTAGAGAGTTAAGTTAAAGAGAAATAAGGCATCTTGAAGTGGCATGTATTCTTTGGGTGAAATTACTAGCTTCTATCCTTTTAGTTTGAAATTCCAATCACCTGAAGAAGGTCGGCGCGTACAACGGCCGAAACGTCATAAATACGACAATGAATGTGAGAAAAACAGTCCAAACAATGTACATAATGTAAATAATTACAATACCTCATCTTTTAAATATAGACAAATACTGTTTAGATCTTAGAATCTTTTCTACAGCTTAAATCCAATAGATAGATATTGACTATATTAATAGACCAAAAAGTGGCTTATTTATTTTAACAATTCTTTTGCCTTCCATCAGTATGGCTGATGCTAACCCCTAAGAGAGCAACTCATTCTGCCTTCTTGGTCTCACATTTTCTATTGGCATGAAAACAACTTATCTATCTCGCACATTTATATTTTTACCATTCTTCTATATATTGCTAAATATTGCTGCCACATTTGGTCTGGTGCAAATATACAATGCGACATGCGTTCAAACTTTCCACTGACCTTTTATTTCTAGATCTCGTTGGTGTTCACCTAAAGCTGGGAAAGGATGCAATGTAAGCCCACAAGGTAACACGATGAAAGAAAAACGCCACGTTGAATAAGAACGCGAAACCTGTTTCCAATATTATATGTAGATGTTTATTTAAAGCTTCGCCTGTTCGTCCGAGTGATTAGGTAAATGAGACTTGAAACAACTTCTGCTATGTCATCTCTTTGTCCATCTACTCATCCCGACATGGTATGTGACAGTAAAAAATACAGACCTTGGAACCGCGCGGCTGAACCCTTAGTCTCTCTCTAAGAGCAAACCAGAACTCTCCCCAATCCCAAGCATGACTGTTAATATAGATCATCCCCCGGATATAACCTATTTCCAGCTTTGCTGCCACTTGATTCCCAAAACTGACACATCCACCCCTTTAATCGATGTTACTCTTTCGTTAAAGTGGATGCCACTTGTAAAGCCGAACTTCAAAAGGTATCACCTATTGGTCTATCAAACAAAAACACTAGAGATTTAGATAAAACGACCTTTCCTTCTACTTTGCTAGACAAAATTCAAAGAATATTAGGCAAAATTATCGGCCGCGCCCTGGCATCTCGGCTTCTGTCTCTTCCCCACAGTCATAACGTAGATTCCCTGTGATATTTCTATAAATATCTTCACGGTAATTGTTCTGATTTTTCTTCTTTGCTACTTCGGCTTTGAGAATTTAACCACAGTACTAGATTGGCAATTATGTCTCTTAACTTCTCTGTTGAAATTGCTAGTTCTAACCATAAGCTCTTCTTCCACACTTCTCGGCTTTAGAAACTACCTTCCGGTCTCCTGCTTTTCTGTCAACTACAATGTCAAAAATTTAAATGCAATGTCTATCGTCGTCATCTGACTACTTGAATCTTGCTTTTTTTATTCTCCTCTCTGTTTTTTTCACTCTCAGTAACCTCTTGCATCTTAGCGGTTTTTATCGCTTTGTAAGGGATAAAATGATTAAAAAATACTGATAGGAGTTTAATATCCATAATATTTCTTCGAAAATATTCATAAATATTTAGAAATTAAAGTTTTATCTTATATTATTACGTTTTATTTTTTATAACATGTATGGCTGCTCGTGTCCGTGTGTTTCTTTCTTCTAGAATGGTTAACTAATCCCTATTGCAGACGCCCACTCAGGTACATTTGTGTATTATACTGCAAATATATGTAAATAAGCGTATTGGGGTTTATATCCCAGCTATACTGAGTAAATCTTAGTTGCAATTTTCAAAACGCATAATTTGAAGTAATCACCATTTTGAGAATGACTAATATGGTCAAATAACGAAGTTTTAGAGAAAATGAAAATAAAAAGTCTTATATTTAACATCAGAAAGAGACGTCTGACAATGAAAAGAAAAGAGAGCTTGGAAAAACTGATATTCACATGACATATTGAATGCAAGAAGGTAGACATAGGAAATCAGCTCATAACCTACTTAACTAACCGGTGTATATGGTTGGCAAAACATGATTTAGGAGTGAGATAGTATTAAGTTGTTACAAAAATAAAGGCCGATTTCAGAAACACAATTTTATTCTTGAAAAAGAAACTTTAGAAATGTTGAAATTAGTCAAAATACGAGCCTTGAGCATCTATGTACCTCTGCCATCGAATGTCAAGATTATTTATTCCTCGTTGATAAAAAATTATTGGCTATGATGTAATGAAATCTTTGAAAGCTGATTCCTCCTCTGATTTGAAGCTAAAATTTTTACCATTTAAAAATGTACTCATGTGCTCAACGGCATTTTTGCAACATGTGACCGTGCATTATCGTGAAGCATAATTAGACCACATCGATTCACCAATGCAGGTTTCACTTTTTGCAGGCGTGCATGCATTTCAGCAATCTGATTGCAATGCATTTCTGCATCAATGCTCTGATTGGCTCCCAGAATGCTGTAATAGAAAACATCAATTGCAAACCACCAGACAGTCACCAAAATCTTTTGATGATGCAATTTTTGCTTTGGGTAATGTTTGGAGGACTCATCACGATCAAACCATTGATCTGATCATTTACGGTTATCATAAAGGATCTACATTTCATAACGAGTGACTATTCGGTGAGCAAAGGGATCATTGGTGTTACGAAGAAAGAGCGTCTAGCACACTTCAAAAAGCCTAGGTTTTCGATTTTCAATGAGACCATGAGGAACCCATTTAGAGAGCTTTTTCACTTTGCCAATATTCAGCAAATGGCGTAAGACACCAAGTGTCTAAGACATTTCTCTGGCATTTTTATGTGGGTTTTGCCCAACAAATGCTTGCAATTATTCGTCGTCAAGACTGCATGACCGTCCTCTACCTTCTTTATCTTCAAGACTTTCATCACCTTTACGAAATTTCTGGAACCACCTTTCTACTGTTCGATCACTTGTGGACCCATCTCCCCATGATCTGTTGCTATTGGCCAAAGTTTGGGAGGTACTGTGTCCGAGTTTGAAATCATGCAAGAAAAATAAACGAAGTTCATGTTTTGTTATGTTCATAATTAACAACCTTTATGCTTCAAGAATATTTCTGCCTGAAAATAATTTAAAAATTATAAAAGAGCACACATTAATTTTTACGTATACCAAAATGCACCTAATATATACCTTCAATAGTATGTTAAAATGTCTTTTTAAAATAAAGCACTTCAAGCAGCTATTATTTTTGTAACAACCTAATAGAAACACAAAACCTACTAAGAGCTACAAAGGAAAGTAAATTGTAGATAACAGAAAGTCCTGAGTGGTCATGGTACGTAGAAGAAGAAAGAATTTAAAACTTACCTGAAATCAAATACATTTTAAAATAGTATCTTAAAATATTGCAATAAATTTAGCAACTAAGGGTTGAAGGTCAGATTTTAATATGCGTTCAAAGATTCCATCTTGGTGATAAATAGATAAATTGATTAATTTATCTTTTAATATTTCTGAATTGATTTTCATTGTGCATACTACAATAGCGTTTAATTAAATGTCAACGTTATTAACTGTACACCAAAATCATGTGAGTTAACTATGAACCGTTTCCATAAGATTCATAATAAAAAATAATCCTGCTTGACAGATTGATTTTGATTGTTTGAGATAATATAAAATTAACTAGCAATGATGGCACACAACTCTACAACAATGTAACTAAATTTCATCAACCAGTTGATTCTGTCTAAAGAAAATCTCTAACAAAACTATTTTGAGATTATGTCTGAGTTCGGTTGAAAACAATCACAATTTTGTTTGATTAGAAAAACAAAACATTAAGAAAACCGTAGCTCAGAAATTAACTTTGTCAGATAAAAAGAGAAAAGAGTCTCGATTCTTTGCAATAAACTTACGTACCTCATATATTAGTTGTTCGGCGTCAAGAATAATTATCACAACTAAATTACATCGAGAGTTAGTTTGTGTTTTTTATCGTTAATTTCTAGTTTAATTACATCAGTGCACCGTTAGCCATGATCCGATGCAATTAATGGGGATTATTTTGTTTTGGCATTTGTTGCCATTGATTGATGAATGTCCATGGAAAAATATCATCACATTGTCGAGAAATAATTATGTAAACATCTCATTAAATTTTAGAAAATTCCAAAATTTTAAACAAATTCGAATAAAATAAAATAAAAACGTTACTTAACACAAATTCAGAAAAGTAAAGAAACACATAACATTTAAAGGGGAAAGCGAAAGAAAGAGAGACGTTCTCGAATTCATTGAACATACTTACGATTCTTTAATTTTTGTTATCAATTATCTCTAGTGTTGATAGATAGAGTGAAATAAAGAGAGAGAGATAATGAACAGATAGATAGATAGATAGATAGATAGATAGATAGATAGATAGATAGATAGATAGATAGATAATGAGAAGATTATGATATATGGATAAAAAGAGAGAAAGTTGGTAGATAATGAACAAGTTATTGTTACATAGTTATATAAATTATAGATAGAAAGAGAGATAATGAATAAATTATGATTAGATAGATAGATAGATAGATAGATAGATAGATAGATAGATAGATAGATAGATAGATAGATTATTGTTACAAATATAGATTATAGATGAAAAATGGATAGATAGAGAGATAGATAATGAACAAATTATGGTTATAGAGATATACAGATTAGAGACAGAGAAATATAATGTAGAGATAGACAGAATGAGAGATAAGGAAGAGATTATGAATAGATAGATAGATAGATAGATAGATAGATAGATAGATAGATAGATAGATAGATAGGGAACAGACTGAGATAGATAGATAGATAGATAGATAGATAGATAGATAGATAGATAGATAGATAGATAGATAGATAGATAGATAATGGACAAATTATGATAGGGATTAGGAGTAACGTCAAAACGACAGACCAAGGTATGCCTTAGACTAATATTTCAGAAAGTAAGCAGATTAAAAATGCTAACATTTGTCCAGTTTAGTCAAAAGTCAAAAAGGTTGACAGCTCCATTTTATGTCAGTGTCAAGAAGTTTGATATTAGTTCAGTTGACAATAAAGTAAAAACAATAGACATATATCTTATATGAACTAGAGTTGAAAAGGTTAAGAGTCGCCGAGTTTACACTAGAAACAAAAAGGTCAACTTAGGATTGATTTACCTTCGAGTCCAAAAGTAGGTATTGGTCTTGTTTAAACTTTTGCCAAATAGGTCGAGTTGACACAAGATTAAAAAATGAAGACAGAGAATCGTTTACAATAGAGTAAAAAATGTAGACTTGTCTAGTTGGCTCTTGTCAGGTTCATTTTGAAATCTTCTAGCATCTACCCGAAACATGACCCCATTTATTTGTTCAAACCAACCGCAGGACCACGTTTTAAGCCTCGATCACAAATCAGTTCTTATTATGGCTCAATCAATATTAACTTGGCTTCAAATAGCACGTCACCAAAATATATTGGAATTAAAAACAAAATGGCGCTTATCGAATTTTCAAAATACGTACTGCAGGTTTGCCTAGAAAACCAGCAGAAAAAAATAATATTTTTTTTAACTGGTCACTGTTACTGTTGGCAAAGAGTCCACTCTTGTAATGGTTAACAAGTATGTCTAGCTGGAACAAACTATGTTAGCTATGTTAATAAGATATTGGGAATAAGCTATCAATTTAAGTTGATCTACCCAACATTGAAGCGTTGTTCAGAGAGAAATCAACATCACACAAAACATTATTAATCTTTTTTGATCTTTTAAATGTCATATCTCTTCATGGTGTATAAAGTGTTGCTTATCCAAAGCTTACTTTTCTTTTTTATATTTGTGAAATGCCATGACTTGGAGTGATTCACAGTTGCCTTTTCCACGGCTTGAAATTCGATTAGACCGGTTACCATGCATGACTAAGAAATGTATGTCACGTGGATGAGACTCCCGGTTAATGATTTTTGACTATCTATGCTGTTCTTTCTTTCTTTTTCTTTTTTTCTTTACCATCAGTACATGAGGAAAAAGTGCGAAAGAGAAGGTGAGAGGGTAAGAATATGCATGTCGCCTGGTTTAGTCGCCCAGTTGAACGACCCGTGGCTCTCAGAACAGAAAGGCAAAATCCACACTTATTTATGTGTTTTTGAAGAATAGAATCGGATCAACTTTTAAGAATTTCTTGAACTCATGATTGATTAATAAATGAGAGATTGTATCAATTTTGTTTTCGTCGACGCCGGCACATGGTAAAATTTAGTGAACCAACTGTCTTATGAAGAAAGCTACTATATTATTCGAATTTCAGTTGAATTCGTTACATTTTTTAATCGTATCATCCAGAGCAAGGCGGTAACGCCACTGATGTGCAGGGGGGCTACATAAGCGTAAAAATATTAGATAGGAGAAGAGTAAAGAGAAAAACGAACCAGTTAGAAAGGAGCAAGAGAAGGATGACAATACAAGTGTGATGACAGTTGCAAAGGTGGAGAGAAAGGGAAGAATATACAGGGTGGTGTAGAAAGAAATAGAGACAAGTGGTTAAGAGATGAGTATTGACATTGCATTTAAATTCCTGGAGGTTGTAGCCGTCAGAAAAGCAAGAATATGGAAGCGAGTATCACAGGCGGGAAACTTTAGAAAGATATTAATCCAGCTTTTCTCTTTCCATCCATAAGTTAAATAGCAGAACAGATTGGGTTCTATAGCCTTGGTTAGCAATGAATGCAGTAAATTAGACCGGAGTTTGAACTCGGACAACGGTTCTACTTTCGACACCGGTAACTGTTACACTACCGCTCATTAAATTTTGCTTAGACATGACGCAGATTTGTTGGCAAACAATCAAAGTATGCTTGTCTTAAATGCATTTCTATCAGTAAACCACTGAAAGTCATCTATTTAGGCTTTACACAGTCTTCCAAAAGTTTTTGAGTAGATATTCTTGTTTCCTTTTTTTAAACAGGTAATTGATATTTAGTTACCTGGGCATTCGAAAGTCTTAATAAAGGAAATGTATATTTCGGAGGGGTTCGAAATTTCGTCCACTTTTATAGTAAGAAATAATATCGAATTATAAATAAAATCTTCGAAATTACATACATGTGCGTTGTGGTACAGTGGATATCGGCTCGGAACGAGAAACCGGGGAGCTGAGTTCGAATTCCAGTTGAATCCATTGTATTCACTTACGCGCAAATACCATTGGGAAAGGTATTAATCCTTCTCTTCCTTCCAGTTATGGGTTAAATAGCAGGACAGATTGGGTTCTATAGCTTTGGTCGGCAACCAGTCTACCGCAAAAAGCAATGGCAACCTACTGCGGGATAATCTTCTGCCCAGTCAGTCATGTCTCTTTCGAGACATGATCACCCAAAGCGTGTATCACGTATGGCACTTGACTGTATGTTTAATCATGTTCTCTTGTTTCACATCTAAATGTCACTGTGAGGTCAGTCTACGAGTGCTGTTAGTACCGTGTAACCCATTACTACCTGCTGCATCGGTGACTAAATCGGTTCTCCCCACTATGCTTTTCTGGTGAGAATGAGGGATAAGACACCCAGCAAGATTAAAAACAAAACCTGCCACAGGGTGGATTGACCTTCTTGTAGGGTCAACATCCATCCAGCACAATGCGCTCCATGTCTATGAATGCAATGACTTACACAGCATCGCTGGGCAGTAAACTTACTCGACTGAAATCAACGACTAATGTTAAGACATCCTCCATCAACAGCCACGTGGCAATGACCAAGGTGAGCCTTCAAGTTGGCGAACAATGGCCGTAGTTTGACGTGCTTAACCGGGTCTGCTTGTGATACATGAACGAATAGTTCGGCTTTCAATACGAATACGTGGAGGGAACTGGTCAGGTGCTCAGATGCGCAGCGTCCCCAACGATTTTCACCCTGTCATGGGACTGAGGATGATGATGATAATCGGGATGATGATGCAAAAGAAACATGGAAATTATCAAAATGTTATGATCTGACTGAATGTACCCGAACTGTAATCAACAAAACGGAACGATGACATCAACGAACATGATGATGCTGATGATTAGACTGACGATGATGCTGATGATGACAGCGATAGCAATGATGATGATGATGATGATGATTACACCGACAACAATGCTGATAATGACAGCGATAGCGATGATGATGACCTTGACGATGCCGACGACGATGATGACGATGATGACGACAACGATGATCGTGATGATGATGACAGCGGCGATGATGACACATCCAAAACAAATACGGACATTATTAAAATGTGATACTGTCCGACTAAATAATTGCCAAAATACAGGGAAATGGTGGTGGTGGTGGTGGTGATATTGGTGGTGACACAATCTGTTCTGATGATGATGATATTTTAATAATGTTGCAGCAATTAAATCCCATCCAATAAATAAAATTGTTTAGCCCACCTGTAACATCAGGTGATGTCACTCACTTCTTTTTGAGTTTTCGCGTGTCTTTTTCTACCATTTATTTGTAAATCTTCTTTTGCTCGAAGCTGTCTCGTTCATTGTTCTTTCCATCCATTAACACGTATGTTCTATAATGGCTTGCATTTTCAATGAAAAGAACACAAAAACAAAGAATATCCCCCGACTTCAGTTATCGGCTTTGGAAATATAAAACGTTTTTAAAACATATGTTTGCAATTAGATTAGTTCTTGAAAGCTTACCTCCAGCAAAAGAAAATTGAAAGGACAAAATACAAAAAAAAAATAAATAAATAATATTATTATGATCATCCTTCGTAACGGAATTTGATATGTAACGGTTGAATTGGTACAATTTTAAGGAAACGTTTATCAAGAAATTTGTGATATAGCTGACAGGAAATATGAGTTCTAAATTTAAAAGCGTAATTTCTTGTAATACCCCCAGGAAGACAATTACTTTAAACAAACATTTTCTTCTTCGTCTTTTTGATAACTGTCAGCAATAACGATTTAAAGCAGAATAAGTACAAAATAGATATAGAGAAAAAAGGACAATTGTTCGTTTATAGTCGCTGCTAATTGTTAAGTGGTTTTTGTTTAGTTCAACTTACATATGGAAGGAGTTGCAATGTTTTTTTATATATATATAAAGTTTAATGACAAGAGTAGCGGAGTCAACTAATTTGATTTATTTTCTAAACTTTTCATTTTAATATTGCTGTGGAAGGAAATAAATCCCTGAGAAGGACGACCAACTTAGACTTTTAGTGATGGAGGAATACAGTTTAGAGAAATTGACCCTAAGAATATTACTAAAAATATCACCTGGTTTCCAAGCATCTCTTCTGAATCGTCCACTTAGGTACTTAAAGAATAATCTCATAAAAGGTAGAGGAAAAAATTCATACAATATTATGCTCACATACACTGTTCAAATTTCAAAAACAGTAAGGTATCATCGCATAGCTAGAAAGGAAAAAGCGATAGATAGATAGATAGATAGATAGATAGATAGATAGATAGATAGATAGATATCATATAATCATTCTGCTTGTTCCTTCCTTAGTTAATTACTTAGTTCCTCCGTCCGTTACGCCACACTCTCTACACGAGCTTTCCCTTCCCCTCTATCTTTTTACTCTCCTTAGCCTTTCTCTCACCTTTACCAAACGGAAGGGTAGTAAAGAGTGAGAGAGTAGGAGGAGAGAGCCTATAGCATTACCGTATCAGTAGCAGCTTAAGCTGGTGGTTGTAGCTGTAATTGTGTGTGTATATGTCTATACTCTACAATATAGTAAAAATAGGTAGGTTTGTTGTCGTATCCCGCGACCTATTAACAAAATTTCTGGCCTCTACACCCTTGGTCATTACTCAGTTGGTCTTTTCTGTTTACAATATACACATGATTTTTCAGTAATAAAAAAAACATTTTCTCTTTCAAAATCTCTTAGAAAATAACGTACAGTATTTTGGTTATGGTCTGTGTATACGCCGCTTAATATGATATAAGATTACAGTAAAGCAGCTTCTATGGCCATTACTTTTATAGATATTTCAATAAAATTACACTCTGTGTTATTGTTATTTTATTATCCAATATCTTTATGTTTGAAGACGTTACTATCATTTATAGTATGACAAATTAAAAATTTTCCAGGAAATCATAATTATCCTTCCGTGGAAATTTCACGGGTTTCCGCTAGTATATATAATCAGTAGTGAATGTGGAACTCTGAAAGTGAGAGTTACTTATGGGCCAAAATTTTTTTCTGAAAAGTGGGGGGGGGGAAACTCAAGCAGCGTCTTTATTTTCATACTACACTACTATCGAATATACAACATGAGAATGCGTTTTTTATAAGTATGTTATTTCACTAAATGAGGATGAATGAAAGAGATTAATTTCCAATAACAGTTGCAGAATATTCAGCATGTAACTTTAACCTTTTTCCAGATACTCCTGCTTCTTCGGTGTCGCTGTCATTGAAGTGCATTTTTTATCATTCAAAAATTTACCCATAATGCAGTGTTGGTTTATAGTCGGAGAGTCGCGTGTGTGTTTGTGCTATGCTTTGTAAAATGATGCTCGGAAATATAACTGTGTTTAGCAGTAATGAATCGAATATGAGAAAAACAAAAAGACATATAGTTCACTTCGTCGTTCGTTTAAAAAAAGAATCATTTCAGTAGTGATATGTCCCGGAATGGGATATATATCAGTACGAGGTTGTTAAGTGGTTAAGGCAAATGTAATCCAGTCGTACAATCTAGTCCGTAGTTGCAATCGTCGTATGCAGTGTCCTGAGACGTAGGCGTAGTCAGTAGACCTCTAGTAATAGATCTCGAGATCTCACTCACTCTATCGACGTCCTTGCCTTTGTCTGTATATATGGCTGATACCAGCCAATCCCATTCCAGTGAGGGGAAAACAAGGTGTGTCCATGCTCATTATATATTCATTAAATCAAGTAGTTACCACTATAAATAGGGAAAGATTAGCTCTAAAGTGTTTTTCTACCAATTCCTTATATCTTTTTCATTTACCAAATGCCGGCATTGCTAAATGAAAAAGAAAACGCAAAAGGAAAAGTGCTAAAAGATGGAATCTTAACAAAATCAGAGACTGATAAGTTTCATAAATTTGTGAAACTTCTG
>JBBBDQ010001459.1:4647500-4700000 GCA_037127315.1 Ascarosepion bandense
AGTTAACCACATGATTTGTATCGAAGCAGCTGTGTAGATGTTGAAAGAATATCTAGCATTTTAAGCGCACCAAAGTCAGCATAACTGCTAACTTGGCAGAAAATTAATTCAGTGATATTCACAGGACATAAATATCTGAGACGACATTGTGAAAAAGGCAGAAATAGTTGTGCGTGCGCATAAAAATAGATTTCCTTTCTTTTTCATTGGAATTTCCTGATTAGAAATTGATACGCCGATTCAGATAGACGCAGAGGTCGCACGGGCAATGAATGCTGACGACAGGAAGAATAGTCTTTTCCTTTTTAGTTTTTTTTTTTTTTAACACCTAGACAACTTTCGTACAAAGAACAAACTAATTTTGTAACTGAACAAATTAGAGATACAGAATTGCCCAACTCCTGATAACTATATCATTTATGAAGAAAAGGAAAAATATTTTTTAGGTAGAGCTAAAAATAATTTTCTTTTTTGCTTATCAACTCTATTCTTTAAAAAAAAGTACAATTATATTTTATTCAATTATATATTCGGTATTATTTGTAATTTCTTGTTGCTACGTCTCAGGTCGCCTTTGGATACCTTTTGAATAAAATTCCGCAGGTTTTAATGCAAAAAGAAATCTTTAGAGAACTCTTGCTTCTAGTTTTCATTAGAGAAAGTTTTTCCCCAACAAATACATTTGCAGGAAGCAAAAGAGGTAATAATCGGTTGGCATAAGTTCAGATGAATATGGTGGTTGGGGTACAACAGACAAACCGATTTTCAGGGTATTTTCCTGTGTTGTTCTTACTGCATGTGGTTTTCGTTGACATTGAGAGAGAACATTTTCCGATTTATCTACTGTGTAGATTGCCACTGCCGTGTAAAAATTAATTACATGTCAATGTACTCCAAATTTATTCTTAACTAATTAGTTCGGAAAAAGATATATTCGTTATAACAACTGGTTCACAAAAACGATATCTATCTATCTATCTATCTATCTATCTATCTATCTATCTATCTATCTAAGTCTGTTCATATCTATCTATCTATCTATCTATCTATCTATCTATCTATCTATCTATCTCAGTCTGTTCATATCTATCTATCTATCTATCTATCTATCTATCTATCTATCTCTATCTATCTCAGTCTGTATCTATCTATCTATCTATCTATCTATCTATCTATCTCAGTCTGTTCATATCTATCTATCTATCTATCTATCTATCTATCTATCTATCTCAGTCTGTTCATATCATATCTATCTATCTATCTATCTATCTATCTCAGTCTGTTCATATCTATCTATCTATCTATCTATCTCAGTCTGTTCATATCTATCTATCTAAGTCTGTTCATATCTATCTATCTATCTATCTATCTATCTATCTATCTATCTCAGTCTGTTCATATCTATCTATCTATCTATCTATCTATCTATCTATCTATCTATCTATCAATCTATCTATCTCAGTCTGTTCATCATCTATCTATCTATCTATCTATCTATCTCAGTCTGTTCATATCTATCTATCTATCTATCTATATATCTATCTCAGTCTGTTCATATCTATCTATCTATCTATCTATCTATCTATCTATCTATCTATCTCAGTCTGTTCATATCTATCTATCTATCTATCTATCTATCTATCTATCTATCTCAGTCTGTTCATATCTATCTATCTATCTATCTATCTATCTCAGTCTGTTCATATCTATCTATCTATCTATCTATCTATCTCAGTCTGTTCATATCTATCTATCTATCTATCTATCTATCTACCTGATGAGACACTATCTCTTCAATGTCGAAGCAAAATGTACACTTTGTAGTAGATTGTAATTTGAACATGTTCTAAATTATAATTTATAATAAATATCTATCTATTATATGTTAATGTACTCTATTTAACTGGTACGTATGAATAGTCGTAAAGATTACATATTCCTCATTACATTTGATTCCAAAGACCGGAAATATGACTCAAACTAATAACATTAATTAACAAATGTCGAGCAACCAATGAGGTTCAAATGTATAACTATAGTTAAGGTCTGCAGAATCAACCTGCTAAATAACACTATGTTGCAAGACACCCGCACTTCTATACGTCAGTCAGTTAAGTGCCATACGTGATACACACTTTGGGCGATCATGTCTTGAAAGAGACATGACTGACTGGGCAGAAGGTTATCCCGCAGTAGGTTGCCATTGCTTTCTGCGGTAGGCTGGTTGCCAACCAAGGCTATAGAACCCAATCTGTCCCATTATTTAACACATAACTGGAGGGAAGAGACGGATTAATACCTTTCCCAAGGGTATTTGTGCGTAAGTGAATGCAAGGAATTCAACTAGAATTCGAACTCGGCTCTATACGTACATGAATAATTTCTTACGTAAATTCACATGCATGGAAAACCAGTGAGGACTGATATCAGTATTGTAATAATTGTCTAAAAGACTTTCTTGTGAACCGCAACTCCATGTCGAAGGGTTCGTTAACGTTATAAAGCTTTTCTTACTCCGTAATAGAACTTACTACTGCACTCATGGTCTGTGCAATGAAGTCAGGGCGCTGATTAGATTGTAACACGGAGTGACTTATGAATAACACGAGGCTCGTTTCTTTCATATTTAACTTTATATTTTATTCCACGCCAATATTTTGTCAAATACTCTCAGCAAGTGTGTGTGAAGCGACCCCCAGAGCCCTTCACCTCAACTGATCTCCCGGTATGATCCATCATTGCTAACCACTGAAGCTATGGTAAGACGCCTAAACTTTATTTCGATGGTACAAAACTGCAAACATAAAACGGGGCCCTCATTGGTCTTTTACCGACCGATCAAATCTTCCCCAGGCTGTGATTAAATTCTCGTTCGTGTCTTTTTGTACAAAGAAAAAAGAATAGGAAGGGCTCGTTGTAAGCTGACAAGGAAACGAAAGGCGAAAAAGTCGCTATAGCGAGAAATGAACTAGCGAACCCAGTTTCCAAATTTTTTGTTTATTTATTCAATGATTCACTTTGCAGTCTGGTAAAAAAGCATGGTAAATGAAAACTTGGAATAACTTTGTTACTTTTGATGTGATAAACTAATAAATCAGTTTCGGTCAACGAGGATTCTCTCCTACCGCTCTTCATCACAACGCGCGGTTTGCAACTCGTTCCTGAATTGTTTAAAACTACACTCTAACGAACTGTCAGGGTCTCTTCTCAACGAAAAGCCTGTACCTCGACAACTACCAGCAGTAGAACCACCATCAATTCTAACTGTAACTGTTTATATGTACATACGAACGGAACTTTTTATCAAGTAGCACTTGTTCCCGAAAGTTTTTATTTATTTATTATATTCTTATTTTGTCACTGTGTGGCCACTTAGAAGATCTTCGCAGGATTTAATTTTTCTTCTTCTTATATTATTATTATGTCGTGTTCCTTCGGGACGTAGGAGATCATCTACTTCCATTTGTCTCTGTCGCTTTTAATACATTTCTTGTTATCCCAAATTCCGCTCAGCTATCCATTTGCTTAAGCCCATCAAATATATCTCGCGCTGCTTTCTCCTGTCTCTTATTTTAGCTATCCGTCCTGTGAGTATTAAATTCTCCAAGCCCTTCTTCCTCATTACGTGTCCCAGAAACCTCAGCTGTCTTTTTCTGATGCTAAGTATAGGTTTTCTTCTCGTTTGCATCCTCTCTAACACCTTGTCATTACTCACGTGCTCGGTTCATGGTATCCTCAGCATCCTTCTGTAGAACTACATTTCTATTGCTTCGATCTTCTCCTTCATCCTTGAAGAGATCGTCCAATATTAGCTGCCAAATATAAGGATAAATATTACTCTCTAGCACTCTTTTCTTTTTTTCTAATGAGATCTTTCTCTCACTCAGTATTCTGGTTAGCTTTGGAAATGGGTCTTAGTCATGCCAATGCGTCTTCGGAACTCAGTGTCGCACTTTCCATCCTCTGTCAGAACACTTCCCAGGTATTTAAATTTCTTTGTTGTTCATTAAAGCATTATACTCAGACAAACTCATAGAAGAACGATCTAGCAGTTGCGACAAATGAAGAAAAAAACAAAGATTAATGAAAAACTAGTCACAGATTAATTTTTTTAAGTCTATGATTTTTCCAACGATTGTGTAGCGCGCTAGTTACGCCATTCAGTATTCAGAAACTATCACAAATTAATTGCCAGAAAATAATTTATCTTATAGTGTTCTGGTTTACGCGAAATTATGTCTGGGCCGTTGGCAAAAGTGAAATCATGACCTGACAAGATCAATTGCTTTTTCTTGCAGAGATATTCATAGATTAAAGACTCGAGTAAATTAAACAAGAACTGTTTACATTCCTAATAGGATTTCTAAAGACCGATATTCTCCATCGATTTCTTAATCGGCTGCGAACGAGATTAATCTTAAATTTCAGGCCGTAGACATTAATTCTAAATGTTTATCTTGAGGCTGTTTGCTGGTCGATAAAAACTGGACAGGTTTTTATTATTAAATTAGTAATAAGATTCGCTAATTTTTTTAAAATTTCTCCTTTTAGCTCAGTGTTCTCACGAACAATTAATGTACGCGTATTATTTTAAAAATTCAAGCATCCACGAACAATAGATAAGTTTATTCAATTAGACAAACATTTATATAAGTGATTCTGAACGCAATTATAATTAAGATAGTTGGTATTCAATTTTGTTTTTCAACTGCCGTTCAGGAGAAGGTTGAAATTATTTAATGTATGGTGATGAATTCCATAAGAAAAGCTGAAGTTAAGAGTTTATCTATCTAAACTTATTTATAAGTGGAACTTTATTTGTGTGTGTTTGTCCGTTACCTATAAACTCCGAAATGGCTGAACAAATTTTCTTGAAAATTTACACAATTGTACTATAAGCGTCTGCGAGTGTTCTTAGCTAGGTTTTGTGTCGAGTTACCCCCGATAAATATCAAAAATCGATAATCGAAAAAATCGGGTTATAGAAGGAGTGGTTCGATTTTAATCAAATTTGATACACTCATAGATAAAGACATAAGAAACGATATTCAGAAATCTCAAGGTTGCAATTCTTACACTAGTTCAGAAAATCGATAATATATATATATATATATATATATATATATATATATATATATATATATAAGGCAAGATGTTTGTGTGTGAGTCTGTTTATCTGCCTGTATGTCTGTTTTTTGTTTTTTTGTTTTTTGTTTTTGTTTTTTTTTCAGCCCTTTTATATTAGTTTTTGCCTCAGGTTTGGCTCTAAGTAGGTATAATTGTAGTTCTTAGTCTTAGCCATGATACCATTTACTCAGAGGACTTATTTAGCCTTCAAAATTCAGTTTACGACGAAAAAAACTTATTTGATATCGATACCAGGAAATCAAAATCTGACTTGCATCCATTCATTTTTCTTTCAGTCTACGGTTTCGCTTTAACTGGAAACAACTATTGCTTTTTAGTCTTTCGTGCCAACGTCCAAAGAGTTTAAACTCCAGGACCATGGGTTAGTTTTAAAGCTTTCATTACACCCGAGCAACGCCGGGCTATACTGCTAGTTTCCCTATATTTCTGAGATCAGATATTGCATCTATTTACGTTATTTATAGTCTTTGGACTGTTGTTTTTATCTTTGTTCTCATATTCTCGACGTTTCGAGACACATGGCCCATTGGATAAAAGCGTTGGTTGAAGTAATCCATTACCTTGACCCAAAAAGACTTGTGAGTCAAAGCAGAGGTAAACGAAGACTTAGAGAGTTGAATTAAGAAGGGAAGTAACTGAAAAGGGAACTGTGATATTCGGAAGAGGCATGGAACGAGAACAATCTACCCGGTGGTCGAAATAAAGATTTCTGTTCCAAATTACAATCATCTGAAGAAGGCCAGGACGTATGACTGCCGAAACGTCGTGAATACGACAATAAAGATGAGGACTAAAGTCCGAACAATGTAAATAATGTTAAGAATTTATCTCTGTAAAATCTGTGATATCGAAACAGAAGATCATCAGAAGACAAACGTAACTAATCTATGACAATCATAATAAAAATATTGAGTTAAGCTCAATTTTTTTATTATGATTGGCATGGATTAGTTACGTCTGTCTTCGGGCGATCTCCTGCAATTGATTTTAGTCTTCCATGAAATAAAAGAGATGATTTGAAAAGGAGAAAATACGTGTTCTTTTTTTTTCTATTTTTCCTGCAAAAATCACTTTCAGTTCCGTTTTTAATTGAGATTATGATATAAGTACAGTTATATTGCTAAATATCAAAAGTGGTTAGAACGTTGCTCCTCATACCATGCAACTTGAGTTCGAATCTTATCATGGTCGATTTGACAAGAGGATAACTTCTGGATAATATGATATCTGGAGATATAATTTCTGTGCGCGGTACAGCTGAAGAGTGTCTAATAACCATACGACGGCGTAACCGAAACATTGTGAGTGAAATTCGGTGGGCTGTTTAGAAGCTGTCAATGGTTGTGCAAAAGAGAAGGAAACAGGCCTTGGGAAAGGTATGAGTTCTTTTTTTCTTCTGCATTTGTACGAAAATGAATGCAGTTAAACTCTGTTCGCTGCTTCTGCTTTTGGCATCGATATTCTGTACACTAAAGCACATAAATACATTGTTTTATTACCGATCTATAAATTATTGTCCATTTCTCTAACTATAATATTATTTGTTTCTTTTCTCTTTATTCCATTCTGTTTTCTTAAATCTCTCTCTTTCACTCACTTTCTCTCTTTCCTGCTCTTTCTCTAATTCCTTTTTAGTTCCTGCTTTCCCCTCTTTCCTTTTCTCTTTCTCTTTCTTTTTCTCTTTCTCTCTCTCTCACTCTCACTCTCTCCTTCTCTTTCCTTTGTTATGTTGGTTTTTCTTCTTCATTCTCTCGCACACATCCTTTCACCTTTTCTTTAATTCTCTTCCTCTCTTCTGCTCCTTCTCCTTCTTTCCGTATCCCCTCTCTTTTAATGTCTCTCTCTTAGTCTCTTTCTCACACACACACACACTCTCTCTCTCTCTCTCTCTCTCTCTCTCTCTCTCTCTCTCTCTCTCTCTCTCTCTCCGCCTATTGCTTTTCTATATCAACTCTTCTCAATTTATATCTCGTTTTCTTCCTCTTTCTTTTCCTCTCCCTTTCTTTCTAGCTTCTTTTTACTCTACGTACACTTTCCGGTCTCTCCCTCCCTTCCTCTTTTTTCTCTTTCTCGCTCCATCTATCTTTATCTCTTCTTCTTCCTTTTCATTCACTGTCTTTTTCCGCTACTCTTTTGTTTTTACTTTCTCTCTTTTCCTGTGTTTTCCTTGCTCGCCATCATATATCCATATCTTCCTCCATCTGAAACAGTAAATGAGTTTATTTTGAGGTCAGGTCACTTGCTTTGCTTTTTTCTCTCAGAAATCTCCTGGAAAAAATGGAACGACTGCATTTCTAAAAATGGTGCGAAGGCTGAAGTAGAGATGAGGCTTGTTGTTACAATTAATTTCATCGATAGGCATCAGATGCTGCTGGTGAGAAAATAAAATCTGTACAATAATAGTAATAATAGTATTAATAATAGTATTAATAATAGTAATACAATTTTTAATCAATAGCTTCCGCCATTCTTTTAAAAGCTAGTGAATGACTGCACAAATAAAACTGAATTTTTCCTTGAAACATTTGAATACAATAATAACATTAATAACTACTAGAGACGTGATAGGCGTGATAGGAGAAAAATAGGGATATGGATTAAATCTTTCCAGAATTCTCCAGTGATAGGGTACGTGAAGATACTGGGGAAGGTGCTGGAAATTTGTCATCACTCAGCCGCCACCCCCCGACATATACTTCCATGGATGATTCAAATACATGAAATACTATTAATAATAAATATTTTTAGGAAGATATTGAGGTATTAAGGAAGGTTATTGTCACTTATTCTCCATTGAAACCCCCAGATAATACGGTTTATTAAATAATAATCAAAGCAGCAAATGGGGAGAGTCCCTGGAAACCCCAGCTTGGGAGATGTACAAAGACTTGTCTTGTTAGATGCACCTCACACACTAAGGAGAGCTTTGTGTGTGTAGCGCTGTGGATGTTAGGGGAGATAGAAAAACATGAAATGGAGCCATAACAACACACCACGACCTGCCTTAGGTCTTCTCGCAGACTTGGTAGGTAGTGCGTCCATAGCAGAAATCGAAATATGATGAAAAATGACAATATTTTATAATCGTGGTATAATGCCAGACGACCTATGCAAATCCATTTTCATAGCATTGCCTAATAAGCCAGATGCAAACGAGTGTGAACTACACCGAACTATCAGCTTAATGAGTCATATTACAAAACTGATCGTCCGAATACTGATGAATAGAGCAAGAAGTAGGATCAGGCCAGAGATAGGACAAGAACAGTGCGGGTTCGTCAAAGACACTGGCACAAGGAACGCCATATTTATGATTAGGATGCTCTCTGAAAGGAAAATATAAATGAAGAAGAACTTATACCTGTGCTTTATATTTCTATGCAAAAGCGTTCGACAAAATACGCCACAAAGAACTGATGGAGATGCTCAGCAGGCTCGACATATTTGGGAAAGACATTAGGGTAATTAAAAACCTTTACTAGCAGCAAATTGCCTGCATACGGATAGGTAACGAATTCCTCAGTTCTACAAAAATAGAAACAGGCGTAAGACAGGGATGTGTATTTTCACCGGATCTATTTAACTTGTACAATGAGAATATTTTGAGGACCCTAGATGTTATGCCAGAATTTGTCATCGGAGGCCACAATCTGAACAACATAAGATACGCAGCCGACACAGTGTTGATTGCAGACACGGAAAAAAACTGCAGAACCTCCTGCAGAAAATAGCTGAAGAGAGTGACATGAAGGGATTACAAATAAACTGCAAAGAAAACTGAATGCATGGTTATCAGCAAAAAGAGCAGCCCAAAGTGCCAAATACAGGTGCGAAAATTTAAATATCTGGGAAGTGTTCTAACTGAAGACGGAAAGTGCGACTCAGAGATCCAAAAGCGAATTTGCATGGTGAAAGACGCGTTCCAGAAGCTGAGTAAAGTATTAAGACACTGGAAACTTTCACTAGACACAAAGAAGAGATTACTGGATTGCTATGTGATGTCAGTTCTTTAAATGGCAGTGGATGTTGGACAATATCAACAAAGATGAATGAAAAACTTGAAGCAGCTGAAATGTGGTTCTACAGAAGGATGCTGCGGATATCATGGATTGAGCATGAGAGCAATGACGAGGTTTTGGAAATGATGGAAACGAAAAGGAAATTAATATCGAGCATTAGGAAGAGACAACTGAAGTTCCTGGGGCATGCAATGAGCAAGGAGGGCTTGGAGAACCTGATACTAACAGGCCAGATAGAGGGGAAAGAGATAGAGAAAAGAAGTGGATAATATATTTAAAGGGCCTTAGCGGATGAATGACAGAACGGGGGCTGAGAGGCGTTACAGGAGAAAGCGTGCTAAGAGCCACCAGGGATAAGGAGACGTTGAAGGCCATGATCGCCTACGTCCTGAAGGGACAAGATACATAAAAGAAAGAAAGAATAATATGTTTATATGTGCATTTGTTACGTATGAGCCCACTATGACTAAGCGTTCATGTATATGATACATTCTATGTTTTATAAACTCTAAACACTATATAAATCCCAAGCCATACGCACGTATCAACGCGGTGAAGCGTGAAAGAAAAGCAATTAACTGCTCTCGAGATGATTTCAAAAGCGAAAAAATTTTAAGTGCTATTACTTAATAGCAGTGCAAATTTATAATTGAAAAACGGATAAGAAAATAAAAGTCTCGTCAGGGAAAACGATAGAAGCAACAAAAAATTGAACAGAATTTTCTTTTCTTTCTCGCTAAATGTTTTCTTTTTACTCTACTTCAAGTAGGTTCTTTTAAAATCTCTATAGACCACATTATTTTAACTGACACTTTTCCCATAAGTCTTCTAACAAATGAAAAACATCGTCTGTTCATATTGAGACTACTCCTTTTGAACTAGGTAAACCAATTGAACGTTCTTTTTCTTTGGTCTCGGTTACATTCTATAGTTGGCTGTAATTTGTTTCGCTATTCATATTTTTTCATTTATATCTATTGTATATATCATAATAAAAATCAGAATAATTTGCATTAATATCTATTTGTGAATTTCTGCCAGTGTTTGGTCACGTTTACAATAAGTGAGGAATTACTAATGACTCATAATTCTCATCTGATTTTCTTATTTCTCCGGCGTTTTCCATCCGAAAGTGGGGTTTAGAATTCAACGTTTGGAATCAGAAAGTTCAAAACCTGTGTGATGCAAATGTTATCCTAATCGTTATTCTATTATTCAAGAGGAAAATATTT
This sequence comes from Ascarosepion bandense, assembly GCA_037127315.1. Classification (NCBI taxonomy): domain Eukaryota; kingdom Metazoa; phylum Mollusca; class Cephalopoda; order Sepiida; family Sepiidae; genus Ascarosepion; species Ascarosepion bandense. The sequence goes on from JBBBDQ010001459.1 coordinate 4,657,900, forward strand.
ACTTTCAACCAAAACATAATTTTTCTTTCTTTCATCTCATTGAAAGTTTATTATTTGTTTCCATTCCACGTTATTAACTTAACTATCGCTGAATAACGACCTAAGAATTTCAATGAAAATTAGCAAAAATAAGATGGAAAATGAAATTTACAGAAACATTAATGATAATGAAAATTCTACAGTTATTTTTTTTAATCGTATCACCCCGAGCAAGGCGGTAATGCCACTGATGTGCAGGGGGCGACATAAGAGTAAAAAGATTAAGTAGAAGAGAGTGAAGAGGAAGACGAACCAGTTAGAAGGGAACAAGAGAAGGATGGGAATACAGGTGTGATGACAGATGCAAAGGTGGAGAGAAAGGAAAGGATATACGGGGTGATGAAAGAACTAGAGTCAAGTGGTTCATAGATGAGTATTGACATTGCATTTAAATTCCTGGAGGTTGTAGCCGTCAGGAAAGCAAGAACATAGAAGCAAGTTCCACAGGCGGGAAGTGCGAGAGAAGAAGTAGAATCGTCGTCTGCATTTGGTTAATCTAACTGTGAATGGGTGGGACCCAGTTGCCAATCTGATTGCACGAGTAAACACCTGTTGCAGAGGCACCAGTGAATTAAGTTCGTTGGAGCAGAAGCCATGAAAGTATTTATAGAACAGACAAAGGGAGGCCACATCTCGTCGATGGGGAAGTGGCTGTAGTCGAGTCGCCAAGTTGGTACCTATCACATTACTGATTCTTCATTACTGAGCTGAACAGCAGGGGCGCCTAACCATATATGGCAGCAGTATTTCATGCACTGACGAATGGTTGATTTGTATATATGAAGGATGGATTCAGGCGGGAAAAACATCCTGGCCCGACACAGTGACCCAATCTTCTTAGCAGTGGATTTAGCTATGGATTCAATGTAGTGGTTCCATTTGATATCAGAAGAGAAGGTAAGACCGAGGAGGCGCAGTGTATTGCTCTCAGGGCGACTCGTTTGGTCCATGCTTATGGGAAGTAGGAGAGGTTGCCTGTGATGATTGACAGACAACAGATTGGTCTTGGTCGCATTGAAATTGAAAAGCCAATTCTTGCCCCAATTCACCACAGAGTGTAGATGCCGTTCAAGGTCAGCAGCAAGTTTATGTTTGTCCGCCACGACGGGTTTCTTACTGATGCGGGAGTAAATTGTGGTGTCATCTGCGTAGATGCCTACTTAGCTCTTGATCTCATCTGGGAGGTCATTTATGAAAATCAGGAAGAGCGTCGGTCCCAGGATAGAGCCCTGAGGGACACCAACGTTTGTGCTGTAGGATGTAGACGCATGCCCATTCAGGACGACCTTCATTTTACGGTTATTTAAAAAAGATTGGATTAGATCAAGCAAGCGGCCGGTAACACCGTAACCCCGTAACTTGCATAGAAGGCAAAAGCCTTGGAGATGTCCAGAGCAACAGCACGAGCCTCGCCTGACTCATCAAGGGCCTGATGGAATTTAAAGAGGATTAGTAAAATATATCTATATCTAAATGAGGAACAAATTTGATAAATATTTAAATTAAATTTTTAATAAATTATTCATTAAAATTCACTTTAGTTATTTTCTAATGTAATGAGTTATGTTTAGTAAAATGTATTACACCCAATATATGTGTGTGTGTGTGTGTGTGTGTGTGTGTATGTGTGTGTGTGTGTGTGTGTGTGTGTGTGTGATATAAATATAATATAATATAAATATAAATATATGTAAATGTCGAAATTCATATTACATCCAATATATATATATATATATATATATATATATATATACCAAGAAAAGATCAACACTCAATAATATCAACTATGGACACGACCACAATGTGTCTGACCGTATTTGGAAAATGAAACTTATATACATAGACTCACAGACTGATGTCAATTCGGTCGGGGTTCAATCCTGGCTAAAAGCAATCCAATGTCTAAACCTACTGATGAGCTGTGATACAGCGAAACAGAACTGTCTGCGGATGTTTAGAGAGAGAGAGAGAGAGAGAGAGGAGATAATAACAACCCGTGAAGACGGAGAGGGTAATCCAAATTATTTTATCTAATTAATATAAATTATCAATTCATTATAAATAGAGAACTCAATGGATATTATCCAGAGCAAATATATTGAGAAGAAACTATATGATCAGTTTTCTTCTCAAGATAGATAGATAGATAGATAGATATGCATTTAAGGATGTTGGTATAATGAAGCAGTTATTGGCACAGAATGTACTGTTCGTTGCTTTCACTTTCGCATAAATTTAACTATATATATATATATATATATATATATATATATAAAATAAATATATATATATAAAGTAAACAGATGCTAATTACGTAGGCGTGGTTTGCAACGTGACATTTGTATTTTAAGCATTATCTATATGGGGATATATATTCACATAGATTTTACAAGAGAATCAATTTAATATTTATCATCTGAAGATTAGCCCTTATCTGGACTCGAACACAGATCGCTAATCGATTGTGGAAAAAAAACACTCATTACCGATATTTCCATAGTTAGAACGTAAAAACATAAAAACATTCAACGTTTTCTTTCGATTCGTGTTTTAGGACAGAAGACTGAGTGTGAAATTTTCAAAACAAAAATAAAATTACTCTAAAAGAATGTCTCTCTAGAAAGGAAAACAAAGAATTCTCTTAGACTTTGTTTTAAAACGAGACAAAAATAAAACAAAGATGAACTACCGGAATTAATAGATTTGAAGTGCGCATACAGTCTCTGAGTTTCCTTCACTACTAGTACGTAAAGTATTAATTATTTACAATGTTTCAATTTAAGTAAATCAAATTAAATATTAATTCTATTATGAGGAGTAAGAGGCTGATATTTTAAGATAATTTACTGAATGAACTTTACAGAATTCCGATTGCTTCATGTTGTCTTCTCATGCGAAATGTATTTTAAATGAATGCGAAATTTAAACTGGACATTTGTTGATTCGTTTTTTTATACTATTATCGGGGCAATGGAAAACAAGTAAGTATTATTTATATATATAATAATGTCCTGTTTAAATTTCAAATATATATATATATATATATATATATATATATATATATATATATATATTCAGAAATTATGATATGAATATGTCATAATATCACAAAACATTAGCTATATTGTTTCGACATTTCCTGTGTCTTATCAAGTAACGAGGTTTATTTCGAGTTGAACGGTTTTAAAAGGTTAATTTCTGAATAAATATTATTAGCTCTACTTTGTATTGAGCACTTTTTAAGAATAGTGTTTCCTTGGATACGGAATATTATTCCATCCATACGTACCCTATATATATATATATATATATATATATATATATATATATATATATAGGGTACGTAATGATGGAATAATATTACGTATCCAAGGAATTATTCCATCCATACGTACCCTATATATATATATATATACTTTCCTTAGTTCATTTAATTACTCTTTGTATAGGTGGAGAAGGTTGTAAGGTTGTAAGGTTGTAATGAATAGTTCTCGGTGTAGATTGTATTTCAATTGACTTAAACTTGTAGTGCATGGATTCTGCCAAAAGGTGTCTGTTTATTTGAACCGTAATAATTGTCTTTCATTATATATTAACAATGTCTTTGTCTTGACTTACCAAATCGAGCACTGACGTTACTTAACTATATGGTCCTCCTTCAAATAGAAATAGCTGTTACAGTAGCATTAAGAGTAGTCTTTATTCAACTGTTTAACAGTCTTGAGAGAATATAAGTTGACTTGAATAGTGAATCAGATTATTTATAGGAAAACTAGCAGTATAGCCCGGCGTTGCTCGGGTGTAATGAAAACTTTTATATATATATTATCGATTTTCTGCACTATTGTAAGAACTGCAACCTTGAAACTTCTGAATATCATTTCTTATGTCATTGTCTATGAGTGTATCAAATTTAATTAAAATCGGACCACTCCTTCTATAACCCGATTATTTATTTATTTGTGTCCCTCGACACAAAACCTAGCTTAGAACACTCGCAGACGTTTATAGTACAACTGTGTCAATTTTCAAGAAAATCGGTTCAGCCATTTCGGAGTCTATAGGTAACGGATACACACATACACAGACACACACACACACACACACACACACACACACACACAAACAAAGTTCCATTTATAAATAAGTTTAGATCAAACTGATGATGAAAACATTTTATTGAGTTTCTTCAAAACATTTTCATTTTACTCGTCTATATATTAAAAAAAAAGACGTGCGGGTAGTCTACCGGGTAACCGCGCTGAAAATGTAATCGGCAAGTAGTGTTCAAGTATCTTATGTTCACTTTCGTACAAATGGTTTTTTGGAAAAGCATTAATTCGTCTCCTCTCCCTCTCTGGGTTAAATAAGAGAGTAAACCGGTTTTCTCGCCTTGAGTGGAAACCATTATAAGGAAAGGAAAACTCTGAATTTCAACCATGGATCGCATTAAAACACCGGTTTTCGTTCTATCACTAAAGTTAAGCAATGTCGAACCCGGTTAGTACTTTGATGAGGGGGCGCCTAAGAGCATTGGGTACTGTAAACGATCACCAATCCGAAATATCTTTCAGCTTTAATAACCCATAATGGGTTGATAAGCTGTAAAAACAAACCAAACAACGATAGATAAACCAAAGAAAAGCTATTCCGTCATCTTTACTCATAAGGTATGGAAATTCATAGATAATAAAGTAAACAAACCTGTAGATAGTTATTATTGCATATACCTTGTAAGAATGAGGCATTTAAAATGTGTTTTTTAACGCTTTAGTTATGACATCTTTCAATGATCTTCGCTCTTCTGATAGTTTTCAAGAGCCTCTAATTGAGGTTTCTTCTATCTTCTGTTTAAAAGCAGCACAATCGAAAATTCAATCCATAGTGTGAACTACAACGTGTTTTTATATTAATGTTTACTCAATAAAAAGTTCAAGAGTTACTCAAGTTAGTAAACAACTATAACAGATTCCCAAAAATAGCAAACGCAGTTCGTAAATTTATAATACTTAGCAAAGTTTTATGTCAACACAAGATAAAATCGTCGCTGATGGCGGATGTTTTTATGTTAAAGTCCTTGTAACCTTGAAGATGGCTCATGTGAACCGAAAGCTTAGAACCAACTTAATAAAAATTATCCAAATGTTAAAGAATTTTTGTCTTTATTTTCACCTGAAATTAAAGCCAAAATATGATGTTTAGAACGGCTCATGATTAAACATAATAGACATTGTCTCTTATATTTAACAGTATATGGTTAGAAAATTATCTGCTGCCTCGATACACTAAATATATACTAATGTTGTTTTTTGTGTTTTATTTTAGTTAGCGGCATATTGATCTCTATGGATTATTTAATGCCGAAATCTAAATATTTTTAAGTTTTATTCAAGCGGTGCAATGACCGACCTTTTTCCCAGTCTCTTCAGCATATATCTTCCACGAGGTCTTGAATGCGTTTGTACAAATAGTCAGTGGTTCCCAAATGGTGCGGCCCACTTGATATGTGCGGCAGAAAAGGATAGCCGGTGAGGCGACTCAATTGAAAGACAATGAAAGAATTATAAACAGTTTTTAAATATTCACATACCAAAAATAAATATGATTTCAAAATTTAAAATAGCATGATGGATTACTTGTAATTTCATGTATGAGACTCAGTATAAATAGTTATAAATAATTATTGACTGATTTTATTATTGTGATATTTTTGCATTATATCAAGTATTAAGAATATAGTCACAAGTGTCCACAGATTGGAGGGGAGAGTTATCAATGATAATGTTCTGACTTCGAATCTGTAGTTATCTTCCTTTATCCCTCAATCTGTTTTCATTTTGAAACGTACTTTTTATCACATAAAATTAAGTGAGGCGCGACAAATTTTAATTCTGAAAATGCGACCCAGACAAAAAATAAAATTGGGAACCACTGCAATAGACTTTTTAAACAATGAACTTTGTCAATTCTTCTTCTATGTGCCCTGTCCTTTCAGGACGTAGGCGATCATGGCTTTCCACGTCTCCCTATCCCTGGTGGCTCTTAGCACGCCTTCTCCTATAACGTCACAATATTAATTTCCTTTTCGTTTCTATCATTTCTAAGACCTCATCATTGCTGACATGCCGATCCATGATATTCAGTTGCTTCAAGTTTTTCCTTCATATTTGATGATATTGTCCAGCATTCACTGCCATATTGAAGAACTGACATCACATAGCAATCCAGTACTCTCTTTCTTGTTTCTAGCGAAATTGTCTTGTTTCTTAATACTTTACTCAACTTCTGGAATGCTTCCTTCGCCATGCCAATTTGCCTTTGGATCTCAGTGTCGCACTTTCCGTCTTTTGTTATAACACTTCCCAAGTATTTAAAATTTGTACCTGCTTGATTCTAATATCCCCGACCTGCATTTGGCATATTGGGTTGCCCTTTTTACAGATGACCATGCATTCGGTTTTCTTGCAGTTTATTTGTAGTCCTTTCTTATTACTCTCTTCAGCTACCTTCTATAGAAGGTCTTGTAGTTTTCTTTCTGTGTCTGCTATCAGCACTGTATCATCTGCGTACCTTAGGTTGTTTAAATTGTGGCCTCCGATGACAAATCCAGGCATAACTTCTAGGGTCTTCAAAATACTCTCGTTGTAGAAGTTGAACAGATCCGGTGAAAAGACACATCCTTGTCTTACGCCCCTTTCTATCTTTGTATATCTGCTGAATTCATTACCTGTCCGTATACAAGCGGTTTGCTGCCAGCATATGATGCTTTAAAACATAAGATAGACGAGGACGGGATCAACAGAACTTGGAAACTTACCTGAGATACTAGACACCTGAGAAACGGAGAAGCTTTGAAGTAAATTGGAATTAAAAGGATACCTACTTATCATTTATCAGCCAGTTAAGTACCATACATGATACACGCTTTAGGCGATCATGTCTCGAAAGAGACATGATTAACTGCGCAGAAGATTATCCCACAGTAGGTTGCCATTACTTTCTGCAGTAGACTGGTTGCCAGACAAGGCTATAGAACCCAATCTGTCCTGTTATTTAACCCAAAAGTAGAGGGAATAGATGGATTAATACGTTTCCCAAGGGTATTTGCGAGTAAGTGAATACAAGGAATTCAATTGAAATTCGAACTCGGCTCCCCGATTTCTCGTTCTGAGTCGATATCCACTGCACCGCAACACACATCCTTTATCATTTATACTTATGAAACAAAAATCAGTTAAAGTTTCTGGAATACATAATGATGAGAGAGAACTTTTATAATCTGACAATAACAGGGTTTATACTGAAGACAAGAGAAACAGAAGTAAAAAGAAAACTAGTAAACTATCTTTAATTAGCAACAAAATTCAGAAAATTGTGAGGAGAGGCGACCACCTCTGTCCTGGAGGTATACGACACATAAAAGAAGGAAGAAGACTCGATAATTAATTGTCGTCTAGACGTGGCCTTTATTTCAACGGAGATGCCACCACAATTAAAATGCTTAACTTAGTTTTAGTCAGTACAATAAAATACAGTTTATTTTCCTTTCACTTATCGATTTTTTTTTCATTAGGTTTGAAACCCAATTAAAAACAATGACGCAAAATTACCAAAGTTTCAATATTTGTATTTGCCATAATAAAATCTTAAATTATGTTTGTATCCGCTATTATATAAATCAGTTGAATAGTTCCTCTGCTAATAATAATTATTATTATACTACTACTAATACTAATAATAATAATAATAATAATAATAATAATAATAATAATGCCAGTGATAGTAGGTGCACTTGGAATGATAAAAAATGGAACACAACAACACATTGAAAGAATCCCTGGAAACCCCAGCTTAAGAGATATACAAAAAATTGTCTTATTAAGTACAGCCCACACACTAAGGAAAACGTTGTCTATGTAACGCTAGGTGTGATAGGGGAGATAGAAAAAAACATGAAATGGAGCCATAACAACACGCCACGACCTGCCTTGTGTCTTCCCGCAGGTTTGGTTGGTTTTGCGACTATAGCAGAAATCGAAATATGATGAAAAATGACATAATAATAATAATAATAATAATAATAATAATAATAATAATAATAATAATAATAATAATAATAATGGCGTCATAGCCTTTAGACGCGTACATGAAATTAGCTTTGGAGTAAAGGACTGTACAAAATTTAAAATAATTTTGAAACACCCTCTATATTTTCGTTTGTCTAATTAATCTTTTTCAAATGACTTACTTAAAGTTGATTGACTGGATATTATTTAATTTCTTTACAATTCTTTTAACAATAAAAATAAAACTTACTCGACTTCTGTAGACATTAGAATATACCAAAAATCATTACTAGTAAAAACAAAAAAAGAAAAAAAATCAGATTCCTCTTAAAGGCAAAAACAAAAACAATTTAGTTAAAATCGTAATTTCTGTCCGAATTTCTGAGATTAGGATTATTCGTTATTATATATCGACCTATTTTGACTGTGTCATTATCTTGCTTGCTATGATAAGGCATACACACGAAAAAGACTTCAGGGTACAAGGGATGATATGTTGCAACTCTGACAACCAAGTCGGAATAAATCAATGTATCAGAATTTAATGAGTCGTTAAGAACTTTGAAAAAGACAATAAATAACCGCATAAATATTACCTCAGATTCAGCAAAATTTCTGGATACAAACTTGGATGTAATTTGCGATTATATGCGCGAAAAGGGGAAACAGCAAACCGAATAAAAATTCACGGCAAAGCAATTCCGTTCACTTGTCACAGTAAACTTTAAAATGGCCATCACTTTTAACTAACCCATCTGTAAATAAAATAATTAAGCAGACTGGGCTCTCTAGTCTTGACATGGTAACCAGCTTAAGAGAAGGGCATCTCTGAATTCAAATCAGTGGAGATACAACATAAAATAACTTTTTTCCTAATGACAGTTATGAAAGTTTACGCTTTATATTAAATAAGGGAAATTAAGGAAAGTCATGATTATCCACGTCATAAAGAAAGATGGCTATTTGAAAAAAGAAACAAATGAAAATTTATACTATTTTATGTTTAGGTTAGTCAGATATTATTACTCTTCTAAGTAATGTTTCATATATTTTAATCTTTCTCATAAAACTTTTTATAAAGCGGATTTCTGCTGATTTATTAATTGATTGATTGATTGATTGATTGATTGATTGATTGAACGATCTGTCTGTTAGTTACTTATAAGTTCACTATTCTCATACCTCAGGAAATACACCTTTACGCAAATTAATTGAAACAAAACGAATAATGGCTTCCTAGGATCTTTCACACTTACCCTGATTACGTATATGCCGTCTCTTGCTTTTCTCTTGTTTTCTCTTCCAACTGCATTTTCTTTACGTTTTTGGCTGAAGGATCCAGTTTGTTTCTCCACCTTAATGAAACGACTGACAGTTGAAAGGCTGACATCAACAATATCCATGATCTTTCTGTAAGGCTTGCTAGTGTGTTCATGCAGCGTTACAATTTTCGTACGCTTCCTTGGAGTAACGTCCATCGCAGACAATGTCCGTAGGTCAACTAATCGACAGTAGAGAAAATAGTGTCTGGGCGTGATAAAAATTTGATGCAATCACAGATGACACAATATTTTTCAAGGCCAAACAAATTTCTTCATACACCCCGAAAATAGATTTATATTAATGCACACCACTGCAAGTGACCTAATCTGAGGAAGAAAATAAAAATCGATTACACCCTGTAACTCTAGTGGGTCTAAAACTGACTGTATGGTTAAAGAATTAATTAATTTGCACAAGAGTGTATAGGGTGGTTTGAAATTAATCGACCAAAATAGGAAAAAAAATATTTAGTTCCCTTTTATAAAAAAAACTTTGTTAAAATCATCAGTTTCAGTTAATTTTAGAATTTCTTTCCATGTTTAATTAATCTCAACACAAATTCTGTTTTTGTTTGTTTTTTGTCTTAACAAATTTAATTCTCGAATATCTAGCAAGCTAGGAGAGTTTACTTGTTAGTCTAAAACTAGTAAGTTCATCTATCGATATATAAGACGCATTGCTTGTTGGGAGTGCGCCTTTGCGTACAGCGGGAAATGCTAGTAAGCATACATCTATAATAAATGAATGATGTGCGCATGACCGTGTTGTTAGAACGTTCGCTTTCTAGAACCCGGGTTCGAATATCACCATGGTCGATTTGTTAGGAAGGTGACTTCTTTATGTTATCAATCTGGAAGATCCTAGCGTGCGGCTCCTTTGGAAAGTGCCTGAAAAACATACCACGGGTAAACCTAAGCCTTCTGAGTGAAATTGAATAGACGGCTTCCTTTGAAGAGCCGTCGATAGTTGTTTTGGCTCAAAGTCATAAGTCATCATGACCGAGGGTTTGAACGTCATATCAAATTGTTGTTCTTGCTAGATAACGCACTCTCACCAGAAACTGTCACTAAGTATATTTACAGTATAAACCACAGGTGGGCTCTGTGGGTGTTGTACAAACACAAGTGTGTCCGAGGAAGTGTCTGCAATGGGTATTAGATAGCTGCTCTTGTAGACAGGCATCCTCGGATACGAGTGGCCAGCCATACATACATGCATTATAATAAACAACCGTTTCACGCTACATCCAAGGCATTTGAAGAATAGATATTTACCCCTTGATTTCTATTTAGGATTAGGTTTCCGGTTCCTTCTAAGCTCATCCCATTCTCGTTCATTCCTAGTAGCCCCTTGCATCTTAGTGGTTTTATCACCCTACTTGAGGTGAATTGACTAAAAAAATATCATTTTATCTTTCGCCTTTGATCATGGCTCTCCACAATTTTCTATCTCTTTGTAGCAATAAAAAATGTTTACTCCTCTTACTATTACTCCCAGTTCAATTTCTGCAACCCATTTACACACACTTTAATAAGGTTACTCCTTGTTTCCATCCACCTCTCATGCCTGCAATATGTCCTGTGAGTGTCAAATTCACCAAATCTCCCACTCTCATTGTGTGTACTTGAAATTTCAACTGCCTTCCTCTGATTTTATGTACTAGCGCCCTCTTTGTTTCCATTTTCCTTAAAATATTTTCGTTACTCACACGATCCGCCTGTGTTATTCTCAGCATCCTTCTGTAGAACAATGTCTCTGTTGCCACACTCCTCTTCATCTTGTGTGTGAAAATTGTCCCGCATTCACTGGGGTCTATCTTAACACATTGCTGAAAAGTAAAATTGCAACACTCTAAAAGATAATGACAGTTTAACATGGATACTGTTATGTGCCCGGGAGGCGGTACTGTAAGATATTCTGATAAAATCTTTAGATTAGTCGACTACTTTGTGATATAGTAATACTCATATCAGTGCACCGTTTTTGTCTGAACTTGAGACGATAAGTGATGGAAAATCTAGTACAAGAAGGCGTCAGGCCAGGTAGTTGCGCATATGCTTCTTTTGTTCAATTGCAACTGTTTGACAGATGTCAGATTGCAAGCCTCTTTTTTTTTTAAATAATATTCACCCAATATAATATCCAATAGCTCCTTAAGATAGAGGATTACTTGAATGAGGTTGTTTTAAGGCCGTAAGAGGAAGGAGTAAAAAGAGCATATTATGATTATATGTAGGATAGATAACGGTTTATCCTAAGACGTGATGTAGTTAAGATCGTCATGATCAGGTGAGCATCTTCTCATATTGTTTGCTTATAATTCCTACCAGGATTCATTATTGACGACCGCAATCTTAACAGCATAAGATGTGCAGATGACACAATGTTGATAACAGACATGGAAAGGAAACTATATGAAATCCTGCAGAAGGTAGTGACAGAAAGTAAAAAGTATTCAACACCAACTGCAAGAAGACAGAATGCTTGGATAAGCTTAAAGTGCAAATTACAAATTGGAGATACCAAAAGCAAACAAGTACAAAAATTTCAATACCTAAGTAGTGTTCTAATAGGGGACGGAAAGTGCGACACAGAAATTCGAAGGCGTATTGCGATGAGCAAAGATGCTTTCCAAATGTTAAGCAAAGTAATTAGAAATAGAAAAACATCGCTAGAAACAATGGAAAGAGTATTAAAACTTACGGGATGTGCGTTGTGATACAGTGGATATCGGCTCGGGAGCCGAGTTCGAATTCCAGTTGAATCCGTTGTATTCACTTACGCGCAAATACCCTTGGGAAAGGTATTAATCCGTCTCTTCCCTCCAGTTATGGGTTAAATAACAGGACAGATTGGGTTCTATAGCCTTGGTCGGCAACCAGTCTACCGCAGAAAGCAATGGCAACCTACTGTGGGATAATATTCTGCCCAGTCAGTCATGTCTCTTTAGAGACATGATCGCCCAAGCGTGTATCACGTATGGCACTTTAACTGACTGATGTCTATCCTCCTGCATGGTTGGGCACCTCGGCTTGTCTTGATAGAACCTATTACAACTGAGTAATGAGTTCGATCCTCACTGGGTACCCTATACTTCCGGCCTTGTGCCACATCTACGCGGCACTTAAAAAATCAACTATCCTCCTGTATGGTAGTGAGTAAATGGAAGGTGAATGGGCTTAGAAGAGATGACAGAAAGATAAAAAAATATTAAGAACTACGAGAAATAGCAAATTATAAACGGCCATATTTATAAATAGGAGTAGTTCATTGTCACACTAGTAGGGAAGAGCAGGAAGTACGCTGAGTGCTGCCCATGGAGTGTATTCAATATATTAATATAACATTTAGATACTGTTAATACATTCCTTATTTGTGATAATTTTCTGTAATCCGATAATATTACTTGCATGTTAAATCTTGATTAAATTGAAACACATATTCAGAATATATCAATTTTATTTTCTATCAGTGTAGCTTTCTAAACTTGGCTTCCCTAAAAGAACCAATGGGGAAAAAATACAATTAGGAATTTCTTCCTTGCGTTCATCTTTCAAGGAAGTATGGCCTGCCTACCTAAAACATAAATATTCAATATAGAAAAGTGACACGCTTCGTTCCTTGGTAGGGCGGAAGACTTCTTTAAACTAATCATAGTTTTATCTCCTTTCTGTTAAAAATGTTGGATAATTCAAAACAGTAGGAGCAAAAATAAAAGCAAGACAAATGCGACGGAAGGCTGAATTAATTCGCTTGCGTGAAACAGGAGGATATAGCGGATGCGAAAAATTTAAATCTAAGCCTTTCTTTGTCTTTAACGTTTTTGTTGTAAAATTGAATTCGGCCTTCGTCGTATTTCCACTATCAGCCCTAAATATATAAAATTAACTCCATTACTTCAACCTTATTAATAATAATCTGAAGAAGTTTCTTTTAAGAATTAAACGAATCACTTGGGTTTGTTTCATTTTTCATTCGATTATCCACTATTTGTTATATAGATTTGTATATTGAACTGCGTTGTAGTGCAGTGGATATCGGCTCGGAATGAGAAATCGGAGAACCGATTTCGAATTCCAGTTGAATTCCTTGCATTCATTTACACACAAATACCCTTGAGAAAGGTACTAATCCAACTCTTTCCTCCAGTTATAGGTTAAATAACAGAACTGATTGGGTTCTATGGTCTTGGCTGGCAACCAATCTATCCGTAGAAAGTAATGGCAACCTACTGCGGGATAATCTTCTGCCCAGTCAGTCATGTCTCGAAAGAGACATGATCGCCTAAGCCTGTATCATGTATGGCACTTAACTGATATTGAACCTACAGTATATGCCGTTAACAATTCTAATTCTAAGTTACAATTCTAATGAACCTAGCTAAGATCGAAATCCCTAAAGTAAAATGTAAAGTTTGATAATTATTACTTCACAATTATGTGTTTCAAAATACCAACTAAGTCTGGAAAAAGGTCATTGGCACACTAGAAATATTCATCTCTCTCTAGTCTCTATGCAATGTCAATCATTATCTACAATCCTTCTGATTACTCTTTTCTATACATGCTCATTATTAATGTTTCTCTTCCTAATTATTCCACACCCTGTAATCCCTTGTATCTTACTGGCTTTACTACCTTGAATGGAGTGATTCCGCTTGAAAAAAAATTCGAGAGATAGTTTAAAAAAGACTGAAAGACATAAATCAAATACATAGATATTGACTGATAGCTATTATTTTTTAACACAATAACGATTTATATATTTAATTTTATCTTCTTTTGACGCTCAGGTAACACAAGAAATCTGAATCAAATTTTATGTCAATCAGGGACTTCTTCTTTATGTTCCGTGTCCCTTCGGGACGTAGGCGATCATGGACATCCACTTGGCTCTGTCTCTTGTCGCTCTAAAAATTCTTTCTTGGTATTTCTCCCAAACACTGCTCTGCTATCCATTTGCTGAGGTCTATCAAGTAAGTCTCGCGCTGCTTTCCCCTGTCTCTCTTTCCCTCTATTCGCCCTGTGAGTATTAAATTCTCCAAGCCCTCCTCTCTCATTACTTGTCCCAGAAACCTCATCTGTCTCATCATTATGCTAATTGTGAGTTTTCCTCTAGTTTCCGTCCTCTGTCGTTAGTCACGTGCTCTATCCATGGTATCCTCAGCATCCTTTTGTAAAAGCACATTTCTGCTGCCTCAAGCCTCTCCTTTATTCTTGAGGAGATCGTCTAACATTCACTACCATACATACAGAAGGACAGATATCGCATAGCAACCCAGCACTCTCGTCTTTGTTTCCAATTAGATTTTCCTGTCTTTCAGTACTCTGATTAGGTTTTGAAATGCGTCCTTGGCCAAGCCAATGCGTCTTTGGATCTTGACATCGCACTTTCCATCCTCTGTCAACATGCTTCCCAGGTATTTAAATTTATTTAATTTTTTATTTTAGTTTCTCCAAACTGTAGTTTGCATTTTATGATCTTCTTTTTGCTGATGATGATTATGCATTCAGTTTTCTTGATCGCCCGGTTCACACTCCACCCTCGTCTATTGAACAGGTTAAGAGGCTCATCCTTTGTTCCCTATTTAGGATGTGGTTTCCGGCTTTCTCTTTTCCAATCTTTTCACTATTACGTAGCCACCTGCACATCAGTGGCGTCACCGCCTTGCTCGGGGTGATACGATTAAAAAAAAAAGTTTATGCTAAGTTCTTTCTTCTCGTTTTGTTTTGCCACCTTCTGTAAGAGGTCCTGCATTTTCCTTTCCGTGTCCGCTATCAGCACTGTGTCATCTGCGTATCTTACATTGTTTAGATTGTGACCGCCAATGGCTAGTCCTGGCAAGGTATTTATTTCTCTAGAATTATTTCTAAGTTTTCTGTATAAGTTGAATAGATCCGGTGAGAAAACACATCCTTGTCTTACGCCCCTTTCTATTTTTGTATATCTGCTGAATTTACTTTCTATCCGTACACAAGCGGTTTGCTGCCAGTATATACTGTTGATTATCCCAATGTCTTTTCCGAAAATGTCTAGGTTGTCGAGCATCTCTACCAAGCCTTTGTGGCAGCTTTGTCAAATGCCTTTGTGTAGTTTATGAAGCACATATAGAGGTCATACTGCATTTCTCTTGCTCTTTCAGATAGCATTCTGAGAATGAATATCGCATTCCTTGTTCCAGTATCTTTAACAAAGCCACACTGTTCTTGTCTTATGTCTGAGTCAATTCTGCTGCGCGCTTAGTTCATCAGAATCTGGATGATGAGTTTTGTTATGTGGCTCATTAAGCAAATTGTTCGGTGGAGTTCACATTCCTTTGCACCGGGTTTCTTGGGTAGTGCTATAAAAATTGATCTGTTTAGGTTCTCCGATATATTGCTGCTGTTCTAGATTTCGTTTATTATTTCTGCGAGGCTGTCTATGCCAAAGTCTTCTTAGGGTATTAACATCTCTATTGCACTCAATCGGGTCCTGCTGCATTATTTCTGTTCAATTTGGCCATTGCCACTTCCGTATTTTTGTCCATTGTTGTTTGCTTTTTCTTGTCGCGGAAGAGATCACCAATATATTTATCCCAACTCTTAAGTATTTTTTCTTTTTCTAGTATGAGTGTTACTTCCTACGCTTTTATATATCCTGTTGCTGGGCAGTTCTTTTGTCCTGTTAGTTCCTTTATTTTTTATTCATGGACTTGCACAACAATCAGGAACATTGATCTAAATAGGGCTGATCTGTGGTGCCACCAGTATGTACTGAATTCAGCCTAAGAAATACCAAAGTAAGTACTCGGTGTCACCTCAGAACGTCAAAATGACTTGAAGCTTCGCGGGTTAACTGCAACGATTTCAAAGACACAAAGTGCATAATCGACGGGCATCGAAGAATGTCAGTGGTTGCAGAAACACAAACAAGGAAATGAACCAGCTAAAATATATACACAGGCAAAACAACCGGATAACAGATAGTCATATAAGCGGATAACAGATAGTCATATAAGCGCCTGACCTACGAGGAGAAAAGATTTCATCTCGTCCTTACAAGAAGAGGATTGACTGAAGAAAGACTCGAATTCACATACCCTTGATTCGATCTATGCTGATTTAATGAAAACCGGCAGTGAATAAGCAATTATTTTACGTAGCAAAAATTTAGTTTCGTATTTTTATCAGACGTTACTAACATGATATTTCTATCATTAACAGTTTGTGTGTGTGTGTGTGGGAGAGAGAGAGAGAGAGAGAGAGAACGCATGTGTGTGTGTGTTTGTGCACGCATGTGTGTAAAGTAGGCGTGCTTTAGCTGATCAATCACTTTTGATCAATCTATTTGTCCTTCTTCTCAAAATTCCTACCGCCATTATCTTTACTCTTGTCATTCAAAATTCTTTCTGCAGGCAAATATCTTCGTGATTCGCAAATGAACGCACAAATCAAAGACAAATTCAAATATTCAGTCATTGATTTTTCCCCCTTTCCCGAAGGCTCTTTCATTCCAATGACGTCATATTTTATATTACTTCACTCTCCTTTCACTAATTACTGCTAAGTTCCGACCAACAACTGCCCGACACACACGCAAATGAGCTTTCAAATAGACGCTATCATAAACGCTTTGTTACAGTCAAGTACAAACACAATGTGCGTTGTGGTACAGTGGATATCGGCTTGGAACGAGAAATCGGGGAGCCGAGTTCGAATTCCAGTTGAATTCTTTGTACTCACTTACGCGCAAATACCCTTGGGAAACGTATTAATCCACCTCTTCCCTCTAGTTATGGGTTAAATAACAGAATAGATTGGGCTTTATAACCTTGGTTGGCAACCAATCTGCCGCAGAAAATAATGGCAACCTACTGCGGAATAATCTTCTGCCCAATCAGTCATGTATCGAAAGAGACATGATCGCCCAAGCTTGTATCATGTATGGCACTTAACTGATATTGAACTCACATTACATGCCATGATATTTATTACGTTTCACCTATCACGAAATAGAATTCCAATTCTTATGAACCTAGCTAAGATAGAAATCCCTAAAGTAAGAATGGTCTGTGACAATAGTTTGATAATTATTACTTCACAATTATGTGTTTCAAAATACCAACTAAGTCTGGAAAAAGGTCATTGGTACACTAGAAATATTAATCTCTCTCTAGTCTCTATGCAATGTCAATCGTTATCTAGAATCCTTCTGATTACTCTTCTCTATTCATGCTCATTATTAATGTTTCTCTTCCTAATTATTCCACACCCTGTAATCCCTGTGTCATACTGGCGTGTCTTACGTATGGCACTTAACTGACTGACAAACACAATGCAAGAACCATGCGAAACCCTCACTGTTGATGCGAAATATTATCTGAAAGAATGCATTCGGATACAAATAAATGAAAGGAAATTATTTCAATAAATAATTTCCTTTCATCTAGCATTTCTTCGTAAAGGACATTTTTTTCACAAAGCCGAAAATATGGAACACACAGTGAGGATCGAAATCACCACACAGTCATAATTCGTTCGTCCAGCGAGATGATCTTGTTGACAAATTACGCCACGTCGAAGTACTTTATAATATTTATATATGTATATAATTCTATTCGGTCATGAAACATTTTGCAGCGTGTTCGCTCTTTAACAGTGGCTTATTATTTAATTGCTTGCAATAATTAAGTCGCCGAGTAGTGAAGAATATATTATGCTCTCACTACGATTGAGCTCTCTAAAAAAAGGTTTCCACTTCTGCGATATATGCGTGACTCTTCAGAGATGAAGTGAGTTCTTTCGGTGACTGGCGTGTGTATACACTGCTTATATACAACACGTTAAAATTTACCTTCTCTGATTACACGCGCCTATGGCTTAGTGGGATAGCGACTGGTACCAAATCGGTCGAGTTTCGATCTCGGCCAGAAGCAAGTGGATGTGTCCAGCCACACTGATGAGCTGCAAAAGAGGCTTGTATGTGGGTGACTAATATATATATATTCCATTTTTAAACGAGTTATATCGCTACACAGGTTTCTACTATGAGTGGTGTCTTCAGGCGATTTTTAATAACTGATTTTACCTTTTACCGTTTTTCTTTATAAGAACGCTCTTGTAACGGTGTTTTATTTGAACGTTCACGTGGCAGGGAATTTATGAACGCGCATTGTTCAAAATAAAACGAATTATGATGTTTTCATCCATGGTTGTATGAACCTAAGAGGTATTTCCTAGTGTGAATGCATTCAGTAATAATTTCTGTTCTTTCATTTAACAGTTCGTCTTTATTTGGGTATGTCATATTTTTTCTTCTTGGCACAGTCTACATATTTGTCCATCGTTGTAAGGCTTGGCTGTTTTTTCAATGCTCCACGTTATGTCTGGGTTTTTTCCATATTTTGATTTTAATTTCCAAACGTGGTTAGCCAATTTTGTATGGTTTTTTTAATTTTTCTATTTTAAATATAGATCTGTGGTTGAACCACCTGGTCATAAAGGTGTCTTTGGTTGAGCCCAAATATATTTTGTTTTGGTCATCTGGGTCATGTACCTGTGCCTTATAAATTATTTCTTTTGTGTTGCAGTGGACATTTATTTTTGTCCCTGCGGTTGTATTCTTTGTTTGGTGGTTTTGTTTTGTACGATGCTATTTCAATTTCTGGCGTTTTTGTTTTTGTTTTTTTTTTTGTTTTTTTTATGAAACTATCTAAATTATTAGTGCAACTATAACTTAGTTTGATTGTGTTTCTGTTGAAAATTTGTACTGGTCAAATCCTATTAGGACCAAAAACTAAGTATTAAACAATATATATATATATATATATATATAGTGTATCGATAATAATTTTCTAAACATATACTGTTAAATATAAAAGACAATGAATGTCTATTATGTTTAATCATGAGCCATTCTAAACTTGGCTTTAATTTCAGTTGAAAATAAAGACAAAAATTCTCCAACATTTGGATAATCTTTTATTAATTTGGTTCTAAGCTTTCGGATCACATGAGCCATCTTCAGAGAGGTTATTAAGACGGTAACACAATAATATTGGAGGCCATGTACATTAAATCCAAACAAACCACACTTAATAAAATCACGTTTAAATCTGAGCATAACACATTACATTGCATTTGCATACATGGTTCTGTTCTCATTTTGCTCTATCACGCGGTGTGATGTCATAGAACCGCATTGCAAATTTGCGAACTGCGTTTGTTATTTTTGGTAACTATTGGCGTTGCCTAGCGGAGTTTTATGTCAACACAAAATAAAATCGCCGGTGATGGTGGTTGTTATTGTGTTACCGTCTTAATAACCTAATAATTCATTATATCTTATATTTAACAGTATATGTTTAGCAAATATATATATATATATATATATATATATATATAAAATTGAATACTGAAGTCAATACTCAGAGGCGATACTGTTTCATGCTAAGCGCAATCATCAGGCTTTTTAAGCTCAGGGGTTTTCACTTTTATATTTACATATGCTATATCTGTGATTCTGAGAACTCTATTCTATAATTATCACACATCTTAAAACTATATTTTTTCACGAAGGCAATCACAGTTCTCCACAACTTTCTGTTTTTTTTAAGTCCTTAATAAAATGTCTTTCTGTTATTTCTCTTGCCCTGTTCTGACATTCATTTACTCAAGCTCACTAAGAATGTTATGCGTTGGTTTCCTCTGTCCCTCTTGTCTTCAATCTGTCTTGTGAGTATCACATTTTCCCAGCTTTCTTTCCTCATTATATGACTCAGAAACCTCAACTCTCTCCCACTGATGTTAAGCAGTAATTTCTATTTTGCTTGCATTTTCTCAGAAACTTCGTCGTACAGAAAGTCACATAAAGTGTACAAAAGTCACATAAATTGTACAAAAGTCATATAAATTGTACAGAAGTCACATAAATTGTACAAAAGTCACATAAATTGTACAGAAGTCACATAAATTGTACAAAAGTCACATAGATTGTACAGAAGTCACATAAATTGTACAAAAGTCACATAAATTGTACAAAAAATAGCATAAATTGTACAGAAAGTTGTATAATTTTTAAGAAGTCATATAAATCATACAATAGTCACATAAATTGTACAGCAGTCGCATAAAATGTACAATAGTTATATAAATTTTACAGTAGTTACATACATTGTACAACAGTCACATAAATCCCCCACAAAGTCTATGTGAACAATTGAATCGTTTTTGCGCATCTTATTTTACATTTTTGTTAAAGCCCAAAACTCAATGGTTACATTCACTATTCTTTTCGTATTTAACTTTTTTTATCCCTGAGTCAAGCTTAACTGTTATTAACTAAGGCATCAGATAACTTGTCAATTTTCTGTCCTCAAAAATCAAATATCTGTTTTTTAATAATCATATAGAAACATTTTTGCCCTCGATCAACATGGATGATTCAAACTTCTAGTAGAGCAACTCATTGAACCTTTTCGATTTCTTTTTCAATTGATATGGCATGAAGTTGAATTATTACATTTAATCAATTGCTAGATCCGCTGTTAGAAAAGTTTGTTCAATTTCTCATGCCAGGCGGTTTTTTTCTTCCCCAGAATCCATTCTTCAAGTGTATAAGTCTACCATTCGTCCCTGCAATTTAATACTGTCATCACATCTGGTCCACTACTCTTGCTATATATCCCGAGAGTCTTGATAAAACCTAATAATCTGTAATTTTATCAGTTCTGAGTATCTTTGCTTCAGTCACTTTCCCACTACCGTAACGTAGCTTCCATGGGCCTTTTCTATAAATATTTTCATGGCAGTTGTTCTGATGAGTTTCCGTCTTTGGTACCTCGTCTTTATAAATTTAAACAGTTAGGTATCATCATTTTATTTTTGAAATAGCTAAATGTAACCGTAAGTTCAACTGTGCAACTTTCTTCTGGCTGCATCCTCTCCTGAGGATCTTTAAAAATTTAAGCGTAAACTCAATCACTATTCTCTTTCTTCTTGAACCCTGTTGTTTTTTTATTGTTCTTTATCCTCACTGTTTTTTATTTTCTTTCGCTCTTACTAGCCACGTGCGTTTGAGTGGTCTTATCGACTTGCTTGGCGTAAAATGATTAACAAACTGAACAGATTCAAAAGGTTTATTTTTAATCTTATTATAAATTTTATTCAAAAATAAAAAATATATAATCATTATTATTAATAACAAAAATGAAAAGTACGATCTATAAATAAATTATTTTAATTTACTAAGAAATCGGCTGAAGATTGGGCGTAAAAGTTATATCCTTGAAATTGTATCTGGATAAGTTTAATGATTTATTTTTGTTTTTTATGATCATATCGCCCCAAGCAAGGCATTTTACTGCCACTGTTTTGCAGGGGATTTACACAGGAGGAAAATTATGAGAAATAGTGACAGGTTATAGGGGGTAAGAGAAGGATGAGAATACTGATGAGAGTGGAGTAGACGGAGAAGGGAGCATGAGAGAGAGGATGCAAGTTAGTAAGATAGTAGATGACTATTGAGTTTACATTTAAATTCTTGGAGATTGTAGCTATCGGGAAAGCAAGTAAATAGAAAGGAATTCCACAGACGGGAAGTGCGAGAAAAGAAGCTGATGGAGTAGAATTAGCATTTACAATTTTATTGCCAATTTTATTCGTCCGTGCTATAAATATTGTTGCATTAATCCGGCTTGGTGCTCTGGTTATATTTCTCGAGATTCTCGATGAGATACAAAGAAGGGTCTGTCATGCTATTGGTCCTGACCTGGCATTTCGACTTCAGTCACCTAATTGACGTAATATGGTTTCCTTGTGCCTTTCCTATAAATATTTTCATGAAACTTGTTCTGATGAGCTTTTCTTTTCAGTACATGGAATTCATGATGCGTAGTACTTAATCAGCTACGTAGTCTGGTGTTCTATCTCCCTGAATTCTGTTCTTTTATTGTTCTTTCTCTTCACTAACGTCTTCTCATTCTCTTCCGCTTCCAATAACCTCGTGTGTCTTTATTATTACTAGCAGAACCCGTGAAATTTCCACGGAAAGATAATTAAGATTTCCTGGAAAAATTTGACTTTGCCATTATACAAATGATAGTAACGTCTTCAAACATAAAGATATTGGATAATAAAATAACGATAACACAGAGTGTAATTTTATTAAAATATCTATAAAAGTAATGTCCATACAAGCTACTTTACTGTAATATTAATCGGCGTATGCACAGACCATAACCAAAATACTGTACGCTATTTTGTTAGAGATTTTGAAAGAGAAAATGTTTTTTATTAATGAAAAATCATGGCTCCTGTGTCCATTGTAAAAGGAAAAGACCAACTGAGTAATGGCCAAAGGTGTAGAGGCCAGAAATTTCGTTTAGGTTACGGGATACGACTACAACCGACCTATTTTTACTATATTGTACAGTACACACATATATACACGCACACAATTACTGCTACAACCACCAGCTTAAGCTGCCACTGCTACGGTAATGCTATAGGCTCTCTCCTCCTACTCTCTCACTTTTTACTACTCTTCCATTTGGCAAATGTGAGAGAAAGGCTGAGGAGAGTAGTGTTTAGAGTCGAGTAGAGGGGGAAGGAAAAGCTCGTGTAGAGAGTAAGTGTGTTATCTTTCTTCAGTGGTGCAACGGACGAAGGAACTAAGCAACTAACTAAGGAAGGAACAAGCAGAATTATTATATGATTGTCTCGTTTGGGATGAAATTATTAAAACAAAGATATGAATAATTATTGCTCTATTTCTTGATACTCAGCGTGATACTTGCCTGGGAGACGTTCTCTTCTGGAAATTGCTTCGATTGATCTCTCTCCTTTTTTTTTAAGAAAATTATTTTCTTAATTCCACTTATCTTACTAATTTTCTATTTTATCTAATAAAAGATACAATTTGCTGTGACGCCGTCGACAGAGACGAGTAGAGATCCTCTAAATCTTCAGTATATAATTCTGTGTCTTTCAAGCATTTCCTTACTATCGATATTTTGTAATATGTATTTCTTTAATATTTTTACTATTTTCTTTTGAGATTTTTATTGGTACGTTACTCATATATATTCGCCTATGTGCGCGTTAGTTAATATATATCGATATTAGTATACTTATATAAATAAAATAGACGTCTGGACTTACCTATGTTTCGGCTTTACATCTTGCTAACTTCATTCACAATGTGAGTGGGTAAAAAAGAGAGCGAAAGAGTCAGTGTCCCTCGAGTTTTTTGTCATTATTCCAAATTTGTATCTCGCAAGACAAAAATAAGCTGAAAAAAATCACGCAAAGACCAAAGTTTATCCCATAAGAAATGTCATTTGCGTTGACAAAAGATAACGAGTAAAGAAGAGGAAAAACGTTCTACGTCTGACCTGAGTGAGAAACAGCTTTCCTGACACGCTTCACTTTTAGGCCAATCCTGAATTAAGTTTCTTTTGTTAGAAAGAACAACCCGAAAGAGACGATTCAAACACCAACTTGAACCATTCACAAAGACTTTTGCAGACTAATTTACTTCGATTTACTTTTAGATTTCTACTTAACTTTCGTTATTTCTTCTTTTCTGTTCTTTTTATATATCTGTTTACTTCAATTTACTTTTTAACTGGTTGTTTCTAATTGTGGATGTTTGGAAAACTGTCGACCACTTTTATCTGAATACTCTGTTCAAATATTCAATGTAAATTACTTAGGTGCAAAAAAAAATTAGGTTGAGTCATAAATAATTTATGTTTCTTTTTCTCAAATTTATTCTTAAAAAGTAAAACTTTATTCAATTATATATTCTACATTATTTACATTAACTTGTTGCCACTTATCAGAAAGATCTTCAATGCGTTTCTTTGGTAAAATTCCGCAAGTTTTTTTATGTAAAAAGTTTTCGAAGAACTCTTGAATCTGGTTTCATTAAAGAAACCGTTCTCTATCAAAGTGCTTTGCATTGGTCGAAAAGGATAATGATCGATAAGGTGCAAGGACAGGTGAATATGGTGGTTGGAACAGAACAGACTAAGCGACTTACAAAGTTCTCCCTATGGTATTCTTGTTGTAAGCCGTCCAGCGTCATAGAAGAAAACAACATTTTTTCTATGGACGCGCTCAGTCCACCTTAATGGACACGTTGCGACCGCTGGACCGCTCACAACATTATCTTTTTCCAATGAACCCCAGTTTTTGGGATCGGTTCTGGAGATTTATTCTTGTCAGTTCTCTGCCTTCTACGTTAAACATTTTCGTATAGAACCCATTTTTCATCACCTGTTATCATGGATTTTAGAAATACTTACTTAGGATAATACAAAAGAAAATTCGTAATTACTTATAACCCAAACATATATATGACTAAGAATATTTCCAACAAAAATAATGGGTATCTATTTCAAAGTTCACGCCACAAAGCCAGTAAGTAACTGTTGTATCTATTTGTGTATAATATGTGACATTAACTTCCAAAATACTATGAGATCGCATGAATAATACGCACTGACTTTTGGAATTTGCAGCAGCTAGATTTAAATTAAAATTACTTATGCAATTTTTTTATCCGCTTTTGTATACTAGCAGTATAGCCCGGCGTTGCTCGGGTGTAATGAAAACTTTAAAACTAATCCATAGTCCTGGAGCTCTCTTTGAACGTTGCCACGAAAGACTAAAAGGCAATAGTTGTTTCCAGTTAAAGCGAAACCGTAGACTGAAAGAAAAATGAATAGATGTAAGTCAAATTTTGATTTCCTGGTATTGATATCAAATAAGTTTTTTCGTCGTAAACTGAATTTTGAAGGCTAAATAAGTCCTCTGAGTAAATGGTATCATGGTTGAGACTAAGAACTGCAATTATACCTACTTAGAGCCAAACCCGAATCAAAAGCTAAAATAATAGGGCTGAAAAAATTACAGACACACAGGCAGATAAACGAGCACACACAAGCATCTTGCCTTTTATATATATATATATATATATATATATATATATATATATATATATATTATCGATTTTCTTAACTACTGTAAGAACTGCAACCTTGAAACTTCTGAATATCGTTTCTTATGTCTTTATCTATGAGTGTATCAAATTTGATTAAAATCGGACCATTCCTTCTATAACCCGATTTTTTCGATTATCGATTTTTTATATTTATCGGGGCTACCTCGACACAAAACCTAGCTAAGAACACTTGCAGATGCTTATAGTACAACTGTGTAAATTTTCAAGAAAATTGGTTCAGCCGTTTCGGAATCTATAAGTAACGGACACGCACACACACGCACACACACGAGCGCACACAGACAAAGTTCCATTTATAAATAAGTTTAGATTTTTAGAATTAATGTGGAGAGGTTTTTCTTTTCTTTTACTTAACTGAAAAGAGTTTTTTTTTTCAGTCATGCTGACTTCAAAGTTTCGTGAAGGCATAAGCAGAATCCTAGAAAAGTAAAGACATGTAATGATGCTTTCATGAAATTTTAAAGATTTACAATACTGCTCAGTTGAGTGAAAAAAAACTCTCCACATTAATTCTATTAACGCTCCATGTTGATATCGAGAACTTTATGATAAAAACCTGCTCGCCAAAACTACTAAAAAATCA
Organism: Ascarosepion bandense; assembly: GCA_037127315.1. NCBI lineage: Eukaryota > Metazoa > Mollusca > Cephalopoda > Sepiida > Sepiidae > Ascarosepion > Ascarosepion bandense. The sequence continues at coordinate 4,683,916 of JBBBDQ010001459.1, forward strand.
GCAAATTTGGCACTAAACACCATTACAATTCATGACTATATATATAGAGATATATATGCGACAAGAATCCAAAGTGTAATAACAATTAACAGAAAGCTTGCCAGATGACTAAAAGAAAAATACTGTATATATTTGTTATAATGTTTTGAAACACAGATAGTCCTTTCTACTCGTTTTCCTTTACTACTAGTTTTATGTGTTTGTAGTACACATCGGTACCAATGAAATTCTATAAAAAAATATCTCTAGTGTATAATACGCACTTACTTTCAAAATTTTATAGAAGTTAATTTTAAAATTTGTTCAACTTTTCATCCCGTTCGCGTTGATTTAATATAAATATTTTTATTGCTTCCAATATATTTGAAACTCACAAATTTTATGCAGTATTTAAAGCAAATGAACGGACATGTTCATATAGACACTCTCATTGTGGCATCACCCTTTACAACGGATTGAACTTTTCCTACAACTACATATACTTCCCCTCACAAGAGGTGGAGGATCATAGTGAGAGATCCGCAGTAGATCAGTATAAGCAGATCAGCGGAGAACGATAGGCAGAGATATCCAAGACTACTACCGTACGACTATTGCGAGTCCCAATTATAGTATTACTTCCTAACCTGTATTTATTCGTTCTACTAACAGAGTTCCACTTATTGTATTTTGCTGTGTTAATATATATTCGGTATTTCCTATTTTGGAGTTTGTATTATTTTCTTGCTGGACTCTTAACCGGGTCCACGACAGAAAGAAAATAAGCTTTCGGCGAAAATAAGTTCAGTTTTGCGGAAACAAAAAAATGAACAGAAATGGATACTACTACTATGACTTACTTTTCTTTGAGGAAGAAGAACGAGATGACTCTATGGACGGTGACGACGATATTGAAGATGACAAAGATATCTACTACTACACTGCCAACAAAGAAGAAACTGTCATGAGCAAAGAATGAAATTTATATTTGATTACTATCTATGTCTATGATGTTTGATTTTTTTTTAACAAATTCAGTGTTTAGTTTGTGATTTACAATCTTCATTATACTTTAGTTAATTTGGGACAGAGTTATAACTTACTTTAAGTAATGCCATCTTCAAAATGACGAGGCACGTAACTGGAAAATAATTCATACTTAGTTCTCCTACATAATACTCACTTCTAAACTTTGGGATTGTAATCTGGAAAATAAATTACGTAAATTACAGTATTCAACAAATGTTTCACTAGGAAAAACCTTAAAGATATTTTGAAAGCCATCCTAGAGACAGGAATTCTACAGATTATGAAGGAATTCGGCAACCAAATATTTTGCTTCAACAACGCTGCATCATTAATTGCGACAACACATTGCAATTCACTTTTGATGCGTCCAAAAAGATTTTTAATAATAAAAATCTATTCTTTATTTCATCTTATCATCCTTGTCATCAGTCTGGAGAAAGTGTTCAAAGTTTACTTATATGTCGTTTAAAATGTTTTATTTGAAAAATATAATTGGTGAAAACGGAGTAAAATATGTTCATATTCAGCTGGTTAATTTCTGCTCGCTTAAAATAATCTACAAACATATCCGTTTGTAAGAAAAATACAGAAAATAAAAATAATAGTTTTAAGCATTGCTTAATATTCAGGCTCATTGGAAAGATAGAAAGATGGACGGATAAACAGATAAGAATGTAAATATGGAATAACCGACATGAAAAAAATATAGTGATAAAAGTTTCGTATTTTAGCCTGATAGATAGATAGATAGATAGATAGATAGATAGATAGATAGATAGATAGATATGAATGGACTGTGGGAGATAGATAGATAGATAGATAGATAGATAGATAGATAGATAGATAGATAGATAGAACAGACTGAGATAGATAGATAGATAGATAGATAGATAGATAGATAGATAGATAGATATGAACAGACTGAGATAGATAGATAGATAGATAGATAGATAGATAGATAGATAGATAGATAGATAGATAGATTTCATATATTATCAAAGATAGATAGATAGATAGATAGATAGATAGATAGATAGATAGATAGATAGATTTCATATATTATCAAAGATAGATAGATAGATAGATAGATAGATAGATAGATAGATAGATAGATTTCATATATTATCAAAGATAGATAGATAGATAGATTTCATATATTATCAAAGATAGATAGATAGATAGATAGATTTCATATATTATCAAAGATACATAGATAGATAGATAGATTTCATATATTATCAAAGATAGATAGCTAGATAGATAGATTTCATATATTATCAGATAGATAGATAGATAGATAGATAGATAGATAGATAGATAGATAGATAGATTTCATATATTATCAAAGATAGATAGATAGATAGATAGATAGATAGATAGATAGGAAAACCTCATATATATATATATATATATATATATATATATATATATATATATATATATGTATGTATATATATGAATATATATATATATATATATATATATATATATATATATCGAACTAAGATAAAAGCGGATACGTATTATAATACTTGTGTTTGAAGTTGTTCAAATTGAATTGGAGTCAGTTGTTCTTTCTTTTTCTCATTTTTACCGATATTTAGTTATTTAGTTCATGGGAATAAGCAGAATTAATCGATGCTTCAATGAAAGTAATAAAAGATTGTCTTTATTCTTTTTAAGCCTTCTTTCATTTGCATTCTGCTTGAATAATCACATTGAGAATTGAGTAATATATGTATATGTGTGTATATGTGTGTGTTTTCTTACCATGAAACAGGAAATATTAATCAACACATTTTACGTGTTTCCTTTGTTACAAACCGTTTTTTTTTTTCACTAACAGAAACGTGTTTAAACTCGCAATTTTTACTTTACTTTTTCCTCCTTGAACTGAAAGATGATATTAATTCGACTATTTTTCTTGACCATTATCGCAATCTTTAGTACGATCGATTGCATCGATTTCTTCTCGTTTTGCAATCGATTCTACTAATTAGTTTTTCACTTATTGTTTATTCTAACAAGAATCGCCCGAAAGAATGACAAAACGCCTGAAGATATACTCTCCCGGTAATTTATCTTTACACTTTCTTCAGTCCCATTCAAAATGTCTCTTAACTTGTTTAGTTTTATTAAGTCCCGTGAGTATCAGATTTACCAAGCCCTTCTTCCTCATTACGTACCCCAGACGTTTTAACTGCCTCTTCCTGATGTTAGATATCAGTGTCTTTTTCGTTTCTGTTCTCTCCAAAACTTATTGTTGCTCTGCGTAATGATTTGATACCAATGAATGTCTCACTCAGTAAAATGCTTAAAACCATATCTCCTTTAGCTCCTGTTACTAGCTGTCTTTTCATTGACATCAACTCATTATTATTGGTGAAAGACTATGGGCATTGCTTTGTCTTAGAAATGCTATGAATTACAAAGCAAAGCAAAACGATTTTTACTTAGAACCCTGATCTAACTATCCAGCTATAAGATAATCTTTTGTTACGTCCAAGAGATATAAAAGCTAGCTATTTTTGAGATCAATAAATAAGTCTCTGCGAAGGAAGATTTTGTTTCTAAAATCAGTATTTTAGTTACTGGCATTGATCTGATATTGAACGCTGACGTCTTCTTTATGTGTCGTTTCTCTTCAGGATATAGGCAACCATGGCTTTCAACAACGTCCTGTTCATAATAAACTTTGTCTTTCTTTTATATCTCCCAAACCCTGTTTCGCCATGTATTTATTCAAGCTCAATAAGTACGTTGTACGCTGTCTTCTTCTGTCCCGTGAGTATCATATTTTTCAAGCCTTCCTTCTTCGTTATATGCCCTAGAAACAGCAACTGTATTTTTGAACGCTGACTACTAGCCCCAATTAGAAATACACTAAGTCACAAGATAAGCCTTCTTTCGTAATGAGAAGTTTGTATTGAATGGACAAAGAATGGCCTTGCTTCGACCTGTTCATTATCTATCTATCTATCTATCTATCTATCTATCTATCTATCTATCTATCTAAGTTATCTGCTTATGTATTTATCAGTCTCTGTTTATTCATTTCTATATATTCATCTGTCTGTTTACCTATCTGTCTTTTCATATCTATTCATCCTATATATATATATATATGTGTGTGTGTGTGTGTGTGTGTGTGTGTGTGTGTTCATATATATATAGTTATCTGTCGCTCTAGATATATATACTTATTTATCTCTGTCTCTTTGCTTCTAGCTTTCTATCTATCTATTTATCTATCTGGTCCTGTTCTGTATATATTTGTCTTTTCATATCTATCTATCTATCTATCTATCTATCTATCTATATATATATATATATATATATATATATATATATATATATATTTATTTAACTATCTTTGTTCATTCATAACTGTTGTAATTAAGACTATGGAAAGCCAATATAGCTGTCACAAAATACACATAATTTATAATTTATAGAAAAAAAGAAAGAAAAAACAAAAGAAATAAAAAGAAAACAATGAGCGGGATAGAAAATAGTAGAGGGTAAGAAAAAAATGCTAGAGCGAGAGAAAAAAAAGGAAAAAAGAGAAAAACAGAAAGATGTGGATTTTTGAAAGGTTTGCATCCCAAACTTGATGTCTGAAGATAGCGCCATATGCAAAATCTAACACACGAAACGAGCAATATTCTGAAAACAAAATAATTCTATTCCATGTGTATCTGAGTGTAACCGCTACTTTTATGTGCCTATAAAATTTTAATTTTATGCGGGTTTTTCTCCGAAATGACGTTGGCAAAAGTTGATTAAGTTAGGTGGGGTCAACTACAAATATGCTTTTGAAATCGTCATATATCTTCTTCGTTGGTTAGGCTGTCAACTTTTAGTACTTGTGAGACAACAAATATGAGTTCGAACTAAACACTAACAAGATACACTCCTATTCTCTGTCTCTTGCATTGCCCTATTCTTTATTCTGCCTTTTCTTTCTTGACAGCCTTCATACATGAAACGGGGTGAGAACAGCGAAATTAGGGACGCCATGCTGGTGCTCATTCTAATTGCATTCGTCTTACTGGTAATCCTGTTCGTTATCGTCACACTCTTCTACATCAGCAGACAAAAGTAAGTACAATGTCACTATTATTTTTCTTTTGTTTATTTCGTAGTTTAGCCATATCGTTAGAAATTAGTGGCAATTATTTAAGTAATTTTTAAACACTTCCTGAGTATTAAACTAAACGAATAACGTTCTATTGTTACTAACAACGTTTACTTTTTGAAAAATGTCATATGTTACAAATTCAGTATTGAATAATAATGACCGCCTATTACCCCACAACGAGACGTCCATTAAGATTCTATTTACCATTGAATCATTATGTAATTTTATTTTACAAAGTGAACAGATAACTACATCACCATAAGAGTCCACTTCATAAAGACGGGAAATTCTCCTGCATATGTGTATTGTACCTTTCAAGCAAAGTAAATGAGTGATATATATATATATATATTAGGTTATGGCTTTTTGTAAAATAATTGATTTTCTGCATATGATTCGATGAACTGATGTTGAGAAATAATTAAGGAGTTTAATTCAGTTTATTTTTTTAAATGTCACCACAAGATAAAATTTTTAAAATCATATAAAAATATAGTAGTACTATGCATTTAGGAAACCTTATAGAACTTCATGGAACTTTGTAGAACTTTATGGAACCTTCTATAACTAGTTTTTTCTTTATTTGTAAGTTTGTATGTGCTGATGTAGCTATAAACTGTTAAATGCGTTAAAAATACATAAGTACTATCCAATTAAACCACTAACAAAATGAAAAAGCTTCTGAGAGTTTACAATTTTGGGTTTATTTGTAAAGTTTTATGTTATGCTATAGCTATAGTTAAGTTCAGTTAAAGTGCCATACGTGATACACGCTTGGGCGATCATGTCTCGAAAGAGACACGACTGACTGCGCAGAAGATTATCCTGCAGTAGGTTGCCATTGCTTTCTGCGGTAGACTGGCTGCCGACCAAGGCTATAGAACCCAATCTGTCCAGCTATTTAACCCATAACTGGAAGGAAGAGAAGGATTAATACCTTTCCCAAGGATATTTGAGCGTAAGTGAATACAATGGATTCAACTGGAATTCGAACTCGGCTCCCCGGTTTCTCGTTCCGAAACGATATCCACTGCGACACAAACCTGTCTTAAATAGTCTTTCACATTTAAGTCCAGCTCCAAAAATAATTTGAAACATAATTTTTGCCGCCTACAAAATAACCGTTAGGCTCGTACAGTAGACTTCGTTACCCATAATGCACTATTAACCAGAATATATAAATAGTCGGACCAAAACACAACACAGATGACCTGAAGTTTACCTTCATACATGAAACAGACTGTCACAGATGTGTTGAACTCAGTGTCTACTGTTATATTTACATCTGATCTATCCCTGATACTGAGCACGTTTACCCTTAAATATAGCATTCCATAAAACAATATTTTATCAGTCATTCATATATATATATATATATATATATATATATATATATATATATATATGTGTGTGTAGTGTTGAGTTGTGATGATGCTTAGTGACAGGATTTTATTTTTACTGATAATTTGACAAGTAATTTTTTGTCGTAAAGGGTTCGATACCATGATACAGAAAGAACGTTAATAGGATTCATGTGGAGTGGTTTGTCAGAGTCATGCTGACTTTGAAGTTTTGTGAAGGTATGAAGTCTTCACTCTTCACGAATTTTTTCAATCTGACCTATATATATATATATATATATATATATATATATATATATATTAAGTAATTCATCGAGTTTTTATTCAACCTCAACAGAATGCAGAAAGCACTGAACGGCCGTTTCGTCCTATTTTCAGCCCGTTTTCATCCACTACCAGGAATTGAAACCCAGACAGAAGGTTATTAAGCAAACATCATACCAACTGTACTACGTTAGTCCCGGTGACGAAGAGATAACGAATTAAACTCGATGACGCGCCGCTCGTTCACATATTCAGTGGTGGAACTCATCAAAGTTCCTTTACCCACAGGACGGTGTCTCCCACAGCCACGACTACTCTCACCAAGCCGCTCATTCCAGAGCATTATAAGCTGGTTCAAGCAACGATATAACAGTTGGTATTACGTTTGCTTAAGAACCTAACTGTCTGGGTTTCAATTCCTGGTAGTGGATGCGCACTGCTGATGAGTTCCAAATATAAGACGAAACGGCCGTCCAGTGTTTTCTGCATTCTGTTGAGATCGAATAAAAACTCGATGAATTACTTAATTATTTCAAATCCTCCTACTATTTCTATTTCTGATATATATATATATATATATATATATATATATATATATATGAGTGTGTGAACACAGTAATTATATGTGGATATAAATAGATGAATGTATGTATGAATAACACATTTGTATGTACACACACACACACACATATATCACACACACACACACACATATATATATATATATATATATATATAAATACGAACATATTTATAGGTAGATACACGTATGTATCTGGGCATGTGTGTAAGTATGAAAATGTATGCGTAATTTGTGAGTATGCGTGACAATTGTTAGTATACTGAAATATATGTAGTACAATTTATACGCGTGGAAATCCTGTCTTTATAAAAATATATATGTGAGTATACGAACGTAAGATTTACATGTGAGTATGGATGGGTGTAAGTCTGTAAGTATATATGTATAAACACAGGCGCATTTGTATTTAAATATGTGGATATAAATGAGTATACGTGTTAATATGTAGGGTTACACATACATACGTATCCATGAGATTGAGAGTGGGCGTTTAATGACTTAGTGGTTAACATCTAGGAAAGATAACCTTTTCACGACAGGTCTAGAGATCCCCAACTGGGATAACGCCAATATCTCTGTCCTTAAATCTTTTTACTCGTTTTCCTCTTCATTTAAAGAAATGCTTATTCCGGTAAAATTTTTGTACCGAATGGAACGAATATTGTGTGGTCTGATGAAATGAGCTAATTTAGCTAAAAGAAATAAATTATAATTGATAACCAATTTAAATGACGTGTTCAGTTTTCCTTTATAAATATCATACTGCTCTGGATAACATCCATTGAGCTCTCTATATAGATATAACACTTAATATTTTATATTAAGTTGATCTTGTTCGATTATCCTCGCCGTTTACGGACTGTACATAATGACATTCTGTTTTATACTTCAACACAAATTATGTTTTAGCTCGATTATTTGTATATACTGCTCAGTGGTACATTATGGCTTTTAAGATATGATCGTTGGGTGGACAGTAAAATGTATGTTTCATATTATTCTAGATGCTATTGATTGCAAGTAATTCCCGATCCAAATACAGTTATTTGCTAAATTTTACTCATTATTTATAATTGATTACTTAATTATTTGTTGTTCATTATTATTATTACATTGAATTGTGTTTATGTGTGTATTCATAGTTTGTATATTATTTACTTAATTTTGTTTAATTATTAATATTTTTGTTTATTTTGTTTTATTTTTTAATTTTTTTTATTTTTGTTTTTCAGGAGTTGTTTATTTGTTTAGTTTAAAGTATTAACTTCATATAAAAAATTAACTTCATATAAACTATGTTACATCTTCTGCTGTGTATATCGTGCATATGTTTGAATGTTTCATGCTGCTATTTTACAAGGTATTAGTTTTCGGTTTTCGATTTTTACGTAACATAGTAAAAAATTGTTTTTGGGTCAGTTTTTTAAGATAAGTTCTGATCCTTTATTTAATAATTTGTGTTAATCTGCGAAGATGATTATAACGATTTTTGCCTCCAGACATAGTTTACTGTAGTTGTATATATGTGCGTTATGGCAAAACGGATATTCGATCGAAATGAGAAATCGGAAAGCTGAGTTCAAATTCAGGTTGAATTCGTGGCACTCACTTACGCGCAAATAGACTTGGGAAAGGTATGAATCCATCTCTTCTCTATCCAGCTATTGCTTAAATAGCAGGACAGATTCGGTTCGACAGCGTTGGTTGGCAACCAGTCCACTGCAGAAAGTAATAGCAACCTATTGCGGGAAAATCTTCGACCTAGTCAGCCATGTCTTTTTCGAATGATCACCCAAGTGTGTATTACGTATCGCACTGAACTGACAGATACACACACACACACACACACACACACACACACACACACACACATATATATATATATATATATATATATATATATATATTGCCCTACGTCTATGGCACGACTCATCTTTAAACAACAGCAAATACGGCAAAAGTACTGCTTTATCCATACATTATTAGAAATTAAAATACTATCACAAGAACCCAATTATACTTGGAATATCGTAGCTAAATCGAAACAGTACAATGGAAAAGGAGAGAAATGTAATCTATGCCTTTTAGAAAAACTTGTCATCCTTAAAACATATCAGGAATCCTAATTTACTTAATAACAAAAGTGATTTAGTAACTACATGCTGTCATAGAAAAAATACGTACCTAAATTCTTAGGCCCATATTGATATAAATTCCTCTACGTTTACCCCTTTCTTTCTTTCTTTCTTTCTTTTTTCTTTCTTTCTTTCTTCTACACCCCCTCAATATTATTTTTCACAATTATGAATGAAACCCGTTTTATTTTTACTTCCTACATTTTTTAATTTTAATTCTAAATTTGAATTTTTATTTTAATTTTATTTTATTTTATTGCATTTTATTGCATTTTAAAATTTCACAATTTTAATTTTTATCTACATGTAATATTTGAATGTGCGTTGTGGTACAGTGGATATCGGCTCGGAACGAGAAGTCGGGGAGCCGAGTTCGAATTCCAGCTGAATCCATTGTATTCACTTACGCGCAAATACCCTTGGGAAAGGTATTAATCCGTCTCTTCCTTCCAGTTATGGGTTAAATAGCAGGACAGATTGGGTTCTATAGCCTTGGTCGGCAGCCAGTCTACCGCAGAAAGCAATGGCAACCTACTACGGGATAATATTCTGCCCAGTCAGTCATGTCTCGAAAGAGACATGATCGCCCAAGCGTGTATCACGTATGGCACTTAACTGACTGAATATTTGAATCTGTCATTTTCTACGTTTCATGACTTACGCTCCTTTGATTTCTTTTCCCTGCATTTTTTCTTTCATATTTTGCATTTTTATTTTCATTTTAAGTTGTAAATTTAAATTTTAAATTCTTATCTACATGTATCCTTAGAATATTTAAATTTTTTATCTTGTTATTAAAAAAGCAGTAATTTAACTTTATAATATTTATTCAAATGAACATCGAGTGAATTTAAATTCAAATCCATTAAACTGTTAGTTTAAAATATACACCTGATGATTGCATGACGCATGAAACTCTTGAATCGTGCCATAGACGTAGGATAATATATATATATATATATATATATATATTTTTTTTTTTTTTTTTTTTTTTTTTAATCATTTCACCCCGAGCAAGGCAGAAACGCCACTGATGTGCAGGGGGTTACATAAATGTAGAAAGATTAATTAGAAAAGAGTGAGGAGTACAAGCTAGTTAGAAAGGAACAATAGAAAACTGAGAAAGCAGGTGCAATGACAGGTACATGGGCGGAGAGAAAGGGAAGGTTATACAGGGGAGGGGAGAGAGCTAGAGGCCAGTGGTTAGTAGGTGAGTATTAACTTTGCTTTTAAATTTCTGGAGGTCGTAGCCGTCAGGAAAGCAAGAATACGGGAGTGAGTTCCACAGGCGGGAAGTGCGAGAGAGGAAGCTGCAGGAGTAGAATTGTCGTCTGCGTTTGGCTAACCTGACTGTGAATGGGTGGGACTCAGTTGCCAGTCTGGTTGAACGGGTAAACACCTGTTGAGGAGGCATCAGTGACTTAAGCTCATCCGAGCAGAAGCCATGAAAGTATTTATAGAAGAGACAGAGGGAGGCCACATTTCGACGATGGGAAAGTGGCTGCAGACGAGTCGCCAGATCAGTACCTATCACATTACAGACTCTCCTTTGGAGCTTGTCAAGAACACTGAGGAGAACGGCAGGGGCACCTGACCATAAATGGCAGCAGTACTCCATGCACGGACGGATGGTTGACTTGTATATATGCAGGATGGATTCAGGTGGAAAAAACATCCTGGATCGACATAGTGACCCAATCTTCTTAGCAGTAGATTTTGCTATGGATTCAATATAGTGCTTCCATTTGAGGTCTGAGGACAGGGTAAGTCCGAGGAGGCGTAGTGTATTACTCTCCGGGAGAATCATCTGGTCCATGCTTATGGGAGGCAGAAGAGGTTGCCTGTAATGGTTGACAGACAACAGCTTGGTCTTCGAGGAATTGAAGTTGACAAGCCACTTCTTGCCCCAGTTCACCACAGAGTGTAGATCCCGCTCAAGGTCAGCAGCGAGATTATGTCTGTCCGCCACGACAGGTTTCTTACTGGAGCGGGAGTATATTGTAGTGTCATCTGCGTAGATGCCTACTTGGGACCCGATCTCATCTGGGAGGTCGTTGATGAAAATAAGGAAGAGCGTTGGGCCCAGGATAGAGCCTTGTGGGACACCAGCATTCGTGCTGTAGGACGAAGAGGCACGCCCATTCAGAACGACCTTCATTTTGCGGTTATTTAAGAAAGATTGGATTAGGTCAAGCAGGCGACCGGTAATACCATAACCGCGTAGTTTGCATAGGAGGCCAGGGTGCCAAACCCTGTCGAAAGCCTTGGAGATATCCAGAGCAACCGCGCGAGCCTCGTCAGACTCATCAAGGGCCTGTAGCATGTACTCCGTTACAGTAGTTAGCAGGTCGGCTGTGGACCTGTCAAATCGGAATCCATATTGCCTGTCGGAGAACAGTTTGTGGGCGGTGAGATGATGAACTATTTCAGCATTTATTATAGCCTCGAACACTTTCCCGAATATTGGTAGAAGACTGATCGGGCGATAGTTGGATGGGTCCGAGGGTTCACCACAGTTCTTAAAGACAGGAACGACTGAGGAGAATTTCCAGCATGCAGGAAAGCAGGAAGCAGAAAGGCAGTAGTTAAACAGTTTAGAGAGGACAGGGGAAAGTTCAGGGGCACACCTCTTAAGGACTATCACAGGGATTCCATCGTCTCCACACGCCTTATGGGGGTCGAGTTTTGAAATTACTCTGGATACTATTGTCGGGGTAATACATACGTCATGCAGTTTGGCCTCAGTTCTAATAGGGAAGTCGGGTGGGTGCACTCCGGACGAGTCGAGTGTGGAGTTGGATGAGAATCTGCGGGCAAAGCACTCAGCTTTCTCAGCAGATGACGTGAGAACGTCAAATCCATGGATTAAAGGAGGTATTGAGGATTTCCTATTGTTGAGCACCCGTTTACAAATCCTCCAATAGTCCTTGGAGCCGAACTTGCGGTCAGCTATGTCCTGTCGCATTCTCTCCGCAAACAACTGTTTGGCGTCATTTAGGGTTCTCTTGCACTCACTGCGAGCGGATGTGAACAGGCGCCTATTGTGATCAGTTGGCTGTCTCTGGAATAGATGGAAGTAATGGTTCCTGTGGGCAATGGCGGCTGAGCAGGCCGGAGAGAACCACGGAGAGGAATGAGGTTTTAAGCAATACTTCCTGGTGGGTATGAAGGCATCAATGCCAGCTTTCACCCATGACGAGACCTCAGAGGCACAGTCATCAACTGATAGGTCAAACACTTTTCCCCAAGGGACGTCGCAGAGGAAATCGCGAAAGGCATCCCAGTCAGCTTTTTGGTAGAGGTAGGAGGTTCTATGAGTAGGGGGATCCTGGGGGGAGTGAGATTGGAAAGAAATACTGAGGGAGACTACAGCGTGGTCGGAGTTGCCGAGAGGGCAAAGCTGCGAGACTTGACAGGCGTCGGGCGCAGAGGTGAAACATATATCTAGCAGTGAGGAATGACCCGAGGGTGTGCTTGGGAAGCGAGTGGGGAAGTCCACCACTTGCGTAAGGGATTGGGAAATAGCAAAGTTCACGGCGTGAATGCCCGCCGAATCAGTAACAGCGTTTTCAAGCCACTCAGAGTGATGGGCATTGAGGTCTCCAAATACAAATATGATATATATAAATGTGGCTAAATTCAGCCAACAACTCCAGTTCTATCAGTTCATTTTTTTATATTTTCCAGTTTTCGAATAAGTTGTTACACATTTGTATCAAAATTACGTTTTGTTTTGATTTTTCGTGAATTAAATGTATGACGTCTACCCTGGCCGCAAGTTTGGTCTTCTCGGCTGATTATGGAATTGATCTCTTCGGCCCAAGTCTTGTCTCGCCCCAACGTTGTGTTAATTGATCGCAAGATTAGAGTCGATGACTTGGTTTGGTCCTGTTAGAATAAAGTCACACGAAAATAAAAATATATTGGATAAGGGAAAAATATATTTATGTACAATTCCTAGATACAAAGTTGATAGGACATTTATTTATGGCTTAAGCAGGCCTATATTCTCCATGCAATAACTATCAACCCTTTCTGATTATTATGACACAGTGTTTGTTGTTTTGGTTTTGAATGAGACTTCTAGAACAAGGCTTTAAGTCGGAGGTTTTTCATCAGGGAGGCAAATCACATCAGATCAGGAGAAGCGGTAATTCTCGTCACTCCGTTCAGTCTCATCTCCGCTAAGTCTATCTCCCTCTAGTCGGTGTTCTGTTTTTTATGGACCCCATTGCAAGGGTGGGGCGGGGCATGATGTGCTATGGGAGTGCCCGCGTTCCCTAAGCAACCAATCAGGGCTTTCCCTTCAAATGTCTACTTATAGGGAACGCTCCTCTTCCCGCCTTGGAATTCTACCTGGGCCTTTTCCTTCTTTTAGTCACCTGATCAAACTCGTCTCCTTCCTGCTTTATGTGAGTGACTCTCACCATCAATATCCGAGGGGCGTGGAACGTCTTCCGCCTTCATTGAAATAGTCTAGCCCAAACGGCCAAATTTTAATTATCTCTCAAAATTATCGTGCTTTAGCGTGTGGTCGTTTTCGCACACGGTATTTATCTTTTTTTTTTCTTTTCTTTTCGTTTTCTTTTCTTTTTTCTTCTATTCTCGTCAACCCTTTGGCTAACAAGTGACAAAAAATGACAATCCCATGATTTGAGACGTGTTATCGCTTTTCAGCAGACGAAGAATTTAATTACCATTCTTTTACTATTTTCTTTTACAAATCTGTATGCTTTTCTTTATTAATCAACCGAATTCGCGACCAGAGGTCGGTCTTCTTCTCCGTCACTCAATCGCCGTAAAAATATTTTCTGTTTATTTCTGGGAAGTTCTTGGACATCCAAAAAAATGCCATCAGACATGACCAAAACCAGATGGTCTCTTTGTTTTAACTTTCCGGTAGACGAAGAAATATAATTAACATTCTCTTTCTATTTTCCTTCGTCTGGCCATCAGGATATCTTCAGTCTATCGAAAAAAATTTCTATCTTCTTACTTTCTTGTTTTTTCTTTCTTTCTTTCTTTCTTTCTTTCTTTTCTTTCTTTTATTTTACTATCTTCTTTACAGTAGTGTTAGAAATTTAATGTTCCAAAATTGCCATAAGTTAGCTTTTTGTCTACGATACTGACACCATTTAGCTCTCAGTAATGATATTGAAAAACTACTATTTGAAATAATAACGATATTAAAAAACTACTATTATTTCTACTATTTAATAATAATAATAATAATAATAATAATAATAATAATAATAATAATAATGTCTTATTAAGTACAGCCCACACACTAAGGAGAACTTTGTCTATGTAACGCTAGGGATGATGGGGAAGATAGAAAAAACATGAAATGGAGCCATAACAACACGCCACGCCCTGCCTTAGGTCTTCCCGCAGACTTGGTTGGTAGTGCGACCATAGCAGAAATAAAAATATGATGAAGAATGACATAATAATAATAATAACAAAAGACGTTGTTGTGACATCGCGTAACAACTACTGGCATTAAATTTACGAACCAGTTTCGAATTGTTACTGAGGCCTGGTAGGTTCAGAAGTGCAAAGTCATTTTGACATTGTACTTCTGAACCCACCACTCAGAAAACTCCATGAATCCACGTCACCCTGTGATATCGTTGTTCGGTGTCTAGTCAGTGGCAGAAGCTATTTCATATTACTGACAAGAGGAGATAAGTTATTGCCTTATTTTATAGATGCTATGAAGAAGTTAAAAAAACATCCAGATCTCCTCCAAGATTACTAGATCCAACTAATAAACACGAAGATTATCTTTAGATCCGCGATAAAGAAATAAAAGTTAGTTACTTTTGAGATCCATAAATACGCTTGAACGAGATAAAGAAAAACACCTTATCTCGAAGCAAGGCAAAAAAAATGGTACGTGTTTTCATAAAAAGATAAAACGTTTTTTTTATCTTTTTTCTATTTTGTGGTATTAAAACTGTATTAAATGAATAAATTCAAATGAACTTGATAAATACGTGACACGCCGAAAGTAGTGTCTCTTATTTAATTCTCAAAAACCTACACGAAGCAAAGAGGAATTATAACATTAGTGAAGGAAGCAAATTTCTAGCTCATCTTCATTGTCACCATAATCAGTCACAGGAATTTGTGGGATGGTAAGGTTCACAGCTCATCTAAGCCCCTGACCGCTTCGCACCACATATCTCGGTTTCATGGTCCAACATGTTATGTTGCAATTCAAACCAGACACCAGGTTCGTTCTCAAAATAAAGCTTCTTCCTATCAAACGCTTGTGGCTTAAAATAAACCTTCGACCAGCTCGTTGCCCACAAAAAAAAACCATGAGACTATTGTAGCAGTAGGCACATTTTATTCTGGTCATAACCTTCTGCTGTAGACGGGTGAGGCAGAGAAGAAGCGGGGTGAGGTGAGATGAATAGTTTAACGGATGCTTCTGTTTTAGCATCGCGTTGAACGGTCTCTCTCTTTCTCACTCTCTCTCCCTTTCTCTCTCTCTCTCTCTTTCTCTCTCTCTCTCTCTCTTTCTCTCTCATTGTTTTAATCTTTTTCGGCTGGTAGTAACCACTGTCTTATAAAGATGATCGTTC
>JBBBDQ010001459.1:4705000-4760000 GCA_037127315.1 Ascarosepion bandense
CCTCCCAGATGAGATCAAGTCCCAAGTAGGCATCTACGCAGATGACACTACAATATACTCCCGCTCCAGTAAGAAACCTGTCGTGGCGGACAGACATAATCTCGCTGCTGACCTTGAGCGGGATCTACACTCTGTGGTGAACTGGGGCAAGAAGTGGCTTGTCAACTTCAATTCCTCGAAGACCAAGCTGTTGTCTGTCAACCATTACAGGCAACCTCTTCTGCCTCCCATAAGCATGGACCAGATGATTCTCCCGGAGAGTAATACACTACGCCTCCTCGGACTTACCCTGTCCTCAGACCTCAAATGGAAGCACTATATTGAATCCATAGCAAAATCTACTGCTAAGAAGATTGGGTCACTATGTCGATCCAGGATATTATTTCCACCTGAATCCATCCTGCATATATACAAGTCAACCATCCATCCGTGCATGGAGTACTGCTGCCATTTATGGTCAGGTGCCCCTGCCGTTCTCCTCAGTGTTCTTGACAAGCTCCAAAGGAGAGTCTGTAATGTTATAGGTACTGATCTGGCGACTCGTCTGCAGCCACTTTCCCATCGTCGAAATGTGGCCTCCCTCTGTCTCTTCTATAAATACTTTCATGGCTTCTGCTCGGATGAGCTTAAGTCACTGATGCCTCCTCAACAGGTGTTTATCCGTTCAACCAGACTGGCAACTGAGTCCCACCCATTCACAGTCAGGTTAGCCAAACGCAGACGACAATTCTACTCCTGCAGCTTCCTCTCTCGCACTTCCCGCCTGTGGAACTCACTCC
The DNA here is from genome assembly GCA_037127315.1 of Ascarosepion bandense. Lineage (NCBI taxonomy): Eukaryota > Metazoa > Mollusca > Cephalopoda > Sepiida > Sepiidae > Ascarosepion > Ascarosepion bandense. Next base: position 4,705,780 of record JBBBDQ010001459.1, read on the forward strand.
CGTATTCTTGCTTTCCTGACGGCTACGACCTCCAGAAATTTAAAAGCAAAGTTAATACTCACCTACTAACCACTGGCCTCTAGCTCTCTCCCCTCCCCTGTATAACCTTCCCTTTCTCTCCGCCCATGTATCTGTCATTGCACCTGCTTTCTCAGCTTTCTATTGTTCCTTTCTAACTAGCTTGTACTCCTCACTCTTTTCTAATTAATCTTTTTACATTTATGTAACCCCCTGCACATCAGTGGCGTTTCTGCCTTGCTCGGGGTGAAATGATTAAAAAAAAAAAATATATATATATATATGAAATTTGTTTATATATATATATATATATATATATATATATATATATATAAATTTCATTAAAGACAGCTCTTATTTTGACATGTTTCGTTAATGAAACACCTTCATCATTAAACCTTATCTCCGTTAGTCATATGAACGTTAGATTTTAAAATCTTAAAACAAATATAAATTTAAAAAAATAAGTAAATTATCTTCATAAGATCTGCTTCGACTTGAATGAACACAGCAAAGCAATATGATTTCACATCTTCAGCAGCTTTATATCTATTATCAGTTCTCTTCAAACTTCCTGTGCTCACTCACAAAAGTGCTACAAGTCATAGTTTTTTAATGTCTTTGTTTAATGGTTGTTCGTACAATAGTTATTAATCTTATACTTCCATTTGGTATTCATGACAAATAATTTTCATAATATTTAAAGCTATTAATCTGTACTGTAAAACTCCAATATTAATATCAAGTCCTTCGTTGATTTTGGTTTCCAGAACGAATAATTCCTACTTTTCTTTTTTCTCAAAATCGTCTAACATTAAACATCGCTGTGGTAACATCTTTATATACAACTGAAATCGTTTAAAATGTTTTGAATAAGAAATTAACAACTTTTAATGGTTGAAAACTGAAGAAGGCATTACATTCTCAGCTCACAACATATACAATGTAACGATACAGTTAAAGTAAGAAAAAACATCCAAGGTTCATATGACTAACGTGAATCACGTACTTTCTCGCCAATACATATTTGATTGAAATAAAATTCGCTTTTCTGATGACGCTGTTTGATCAGCGGAATATATATTAACAAAAAGTAATATGTATATTACGCACACACCCAGAAACTGTAACTAAGAGCTGCTTAACATGATTATAGCATAAAACACAGATTGGCGTTGTAAATGTTAAAAGAAACACAAAAAACAGGCACCTACAACAAGGATAACTTCAACCTTGTAGGGCAGTTATACTCGGAAATTATCAACCATCCTTTTACATGTATGCTTCATCTTGAACAAACACATATATGCTTCATCTTGAACAAGCATATGTATGCTTCATCTTGAACAAACACATGTATGCTTAATCTTGAACAAACACATGTATGCTTCATCTTGAACAAGCATATATGCTTCATCTTGAACAAGCATATGTATGATTCATCTTGAACAAGGACATGTATGCTTCATCTTGAACAAATACATGTATGCTTCATCTTGAACAAGCATATGTATGCTTCATCTTGAACAAGCACATGTATGCTTCATCTTGAACAAACACATGTATGCTTTTTCTTGAACAAGCATATGTATACTTCATCTTGAACAAGCACATGTATGCTTCATCTTGAACAAACACATGTATCCTTCATCTTGAACAAGCATATGTATGCTTCATCTTGAACACATGTATGCTTCATCTTGAACAAACACATGTATGCTTCATCTTGAACAAGCACATGTATGCTTCATCTTGAACAAACACATGTATGCTTTTTCTTGAACAAGCATATGTATACTTCATCTTGAACAAGCACATGTATGCTTCATCTTGAACAAACACATGTATGCTTCATCTTGAACAAGCATATGTATGCTTCATCTTGAACACATGTATGCTTCATCTTGAACAAACACATGTATGCTTCATCTTGAACAAACACAAATGTGCCTGAGCAACGGGGATTATCTAGACAGCATTCCTGGATTCAAATGGTCCAGTCATACATATGAAATAACCAAATGAACAAATTTAAGCATATATAAATGTACATATACATCTCTGTGTATGTGTGGATACAGTGTTTGTCAAAAGAAATGTGCGACGTTGCTAAAATATCAGTTTGTTTAATTTTTGCACAAGTGCTGTGAATTTGAGAAAGTATGCTTTCAGATGTAGTAACTATGATCATTTTGAACTATAGTAGAAGTCGACGCATTCATATTGACGCAGTGCAAGAGTAAAAATAAATCTGAATACATGAGGATGCTAAAAATAATGTAGAAAAACTTATTAAATTTATGTACTCATATACAGTCATTACTTCTCTAATCTTACAACATTGCTATAAGTATAACTCTATAACAATAACTACAACCGAATTTTACCGACTTTGTTATACATCTTAGATTGTTTCTTATACCTGGGATTCGGACATACATTCATTCTATATTTATTATTTTTAGCAATTGTAGAAGGGAGGCGATAAAAATCGATGGGGTATTGTGGTGCAATGGATATTGGCTCAGAATGTGAAATCGGAGAGCCCAGTTCAAATTCCACTTGAATTCGTTGCATTCGCTTACACGCAAATGCTCTTGGCAAAGTATTAACCTGCTACTTCTTCCTTCCAGCTATGTAATTAATAGCAGAACAGATTGGGCTCTATAGCCTTGGTTGGCTACCAGTCTACCACTGAAAGAAATGGCAACTTACTGCAGGAAAATCTTCTGCCATTAATCTAAACAGACATAATCCCCCAAGTGGGTATCACGTATGACAATTAACTGACTGAATAAACAGCAAATATACGTTAATAGCCCCCTTCTGGTGCCAGACAGCAGTAAGTGATCTATTCCAACGCGACGGAACACCTTTCCCGACAATTTTCTTATGGGGTAGAATATCGCAGTTACTAACCCTGACCTGCACAAAGATCTGACCTCCAGCCAAGTGAAGTAGAGGCTGTAGTCTTTCAGTACATTAGACCAGAGTATTAAAGCGTAGCTTCGGAAATTTGATGATAGTAATTGTAAGTCCAATTCCTAGGCCGAGTAGTGCAGAGTTAGATTCAGTGAAAACGAGGCGTTGAAACAACTGAGCAATATTATATAGGAAATATTATATCTCCCTAGACATGATCAGCGGAATGCGGAACTATCTACCGTCGTAAATTAAATGACGAATGCCATTTAAAATTCCCTAAAGGTACGGCAAGCACCTGATAAGGCCGGAAGGCTCAACAGCCGGAACGTTGTGATAATAACAATGAAGAGGTGTATACTCGTCCAAGTTGAAATAAACTAAATAATGAAGGTTGTAGTTCATGCTTATGTGAACTACATTAAGTATTTTAATGTCCCTAAATATATAAATAAATGTCGTTAAATATATAAAGGTTCATGTTACATTGTCTCTGCCTGCGGCAAATTGTGCACTAACATGAATAAGTTGTATCTCAAAGGTTTCTATCCTGTGTGGTGATGTTGGGGGTAGGCAGGCATCAAACCTGGACAGTTCATAGATATTATCACGCCACCTCTTTAGGGTTCTGCCTCTATTCCTTATTCCTTCAACTATACCTTCCAGGCAGGCAGAGTTTTGGTAGGCTTGATTGAGAACCTGTAATGCGACTGGAGAGTTTCAATGTCCTTGTTCTGTATAATGGTTATAATGGGGTTGCTGACTTGTTGTTTGCCGAAGATCTGTGATCTTGATCTGATCTATCAGCCTATGTTTAGTCAAACTAGCATGATAATAATAATGTCCATTCGTTAAATATATATCTAAATTATTTATATAAATAAATATCATATAATAATTCTGCTTGTTCCTCCCATAGTTAGTTACTTAATTCCTCCGTCCGTTACGCCACTACACGAGCTTTTCCTTCCCCTCTATCTTTTTATAATCTATAAACGCTACTCTCCTCAGCCTTTCTCTCACTTTTGCCAAACGGAATGGTAGTAAAGAGTGAGCGAGTAGGAGGAGAGAGCCTATAGCATTACCATAGCAGTAGCAGCTTAAGCTGGTGATTGCAGTAGTAATTGTGTGTATATGTGTATGTACTGTACAATATAGTAAAAATAGGTAGATTTGTTGTCGTATTCCGCGACCTAATAACGTAATTTCTGGCCTCTACACCCTTGGCTATTACTCAGTTGGTCTTTTCTGTTTACAATGTACACAGAAGCCATGATTTTTCAGTAATAAAAAAAAATTACCTCTTTCAAAATCTCTAACAAAATAGCGTACAGTATTTTGGTTATGGTCTGTGCATACCCCGCTTGATATAAGATAAGATTACAGTAAAGTAGCTTGTATGGACATTACTTTTATAGATATTTTAATAAAATTACACTCTGTGTTATCGTTATTTTATTATCCAATATCTTTATGTTTGAAGACGTTACTATCATTTGCAGTATGACAAAGTAATTTTTTTCAGGAAATCATAATTATCCTTCCGTGGAAATTCGACGGGTTCCGCTATGATAAATATATGTCCCTAAAGTATGAATAAATTTAAGTGGTGCCTAACTTTCAGTTGCCTATTTTTTGCATCCACAGATATTCAGATCTGTGTCTTTCCTCGTACTATATCAATAGGAATGTGTCAACTAACACTACATTCTAGAGTGGCCATTTTTGTTACATCTAAATGTATATAAACAAAAAATTACAACTCATAACTTAAAATTAAACAGACTATTTTTTTAGAAACATGTTTATTTATTCTATTTCAATTGTATTTATTTCAAGGTTCTAGCACAAAGGTATACTTTGTATAATTTTAGTATAGAAACTTCATCATCAATTGAATGATATTATGAATATCTGCCAAATTTATATCTTATATAAATAAGTAAACTACGGCAGGCATGAACTTTTAAAACCCTGTAAGGCGACCTGTCTTGGACGTCGGGTGATCATCCGGGCCTGGAAAAAATTTACTAAAATACAATAGATCGTTCGAGAAATTGAGGAAAAAAATCAATGCTTTGTATGCCCGTTAGAAACGGGGGCTCACATCGTTTTCGTTTTTTTTTTTTAGCATGCATATGCAACAGAATATCGCACAAACTCACATACAGATACATATAGACATACACACGCACCCTTCCTTCTCTCACTCTCACTCTATTTCTCTCTCTCTCTCTCTCTCTCTCTCTCTCTCTCTCTCTCTCTCTCTCTCATAGACTCCCCATTCAGCACAGTTTCCTGTTCGACTAGAGGTTGACCTTTGAGTAGTGAAGGAACAAATGTTTTGTTTAGTGTGAGGAACCCGCCTCCAAAGCTATATATATATATATATATATATATATTGTTTTAACACAAAATTGCTTTCAATCGATTTTCTTTGAATTTGCCCTGCTGTTGCTGATTTATTTCCATTAATCTATTTAATAAGTGATTCATGACCAAATTATAATTAAATCTATTAGTCACTTGAATATTAATTACTTCTTGATGAATTTCGGTTGATGCAAAAGTATCCAGAATCTTGTGACAAAATATTTTTCCCATGAATTCATAGCATCATTATTCAATTATCATCGGGGCTCAAACTCACCCAGACCTGATATACACAAGCCATCTATAAAGATGGGGGGAGAGGAATAGTTCTTTGTGCCGCTCCAGAAAGTACTTGACACCTCCTGTCATGTTCTGTCTTTCCAAGAGTCAAATCAGATCAAAATGGAGTATTGATATCACATCTATGTTGGAGCTACCCAATCTTCACTTTCCAGTTTCGACAGGGTTCAAAAGACTCTATGGATACCTTGTAGGTGAGGATATATTATCCAACCTACAACCCCTTTCTCACAGATAAAACGATATTCTATCGCTATTTCCATAGAAACTTTTGTGACCAACTACATTCATTAAATCAACCAGTGAGCAAGTTGTTAGGAAAAACCAGTCTGAGATTTGAGACACGGCTGAAATGATGGTCATTTGACTCCATGGTAATAATACAGGGAGCAGATGGCTGGCTCGTTTGAATGACGTAATAGAAGAGAAAGACATTTTTCTATGTAAGAAGGTCGATTGGGGATTTAATACTCATAGAGAACACTATGCTATGTAAACAGGTTCAAATCATCTACCTTCCCATCGTATTCCATTAGTAAAAAGGAATTTTTATTCGAACAACATCTTCTCAATAACACTTCTTTATGGAACAGGATCCTGAGAGGATGCTTATTTGATAGCAGCAATTTAAACTCCAGGGTCCACTTTTCTTGCATATCCTCATAATATGCACTTCCTACCCCCTCCTCTTACCTCCTCTTATATTCATAGAACAACCTCATTCAATAATCCTGTACCTTAAGTGGCTCTTGGATTTTGCGCAACCTCTAAACTAAATTGTGTATTCCATCATAAAAGAACGATTCCTATTTTATTCTGAGGAATTCTTCGTGGATCTTTCTGATACCTTGAAAATTGTTGAAAATACTTAGCAAAGAAGTTTTTCCTGAAACGTAATAAGTGAGAGGATGAAATATCAGAAGTATACTCCGCATGTCGAAGACCTTTCCATTTCACCTTTTAGATTGGTTTCTACATCGCATAAGAAATCGAGAGTTGTTATGCAAGAAAATCCCCAATTGACCTCCTTACCTAGAAAAATGTTTTTCTCTTCTAATACGTCATTCAAACGAGCCAGCCATTTGCTCACTGTATTATTACCATGGAGTCAAATGACCCTAATTTCACCCGTGTCTCAAATCTCAGACTGGTTTTTCCCAAGAACTGTCCCTTTGTATAACAGACTCCCACATGATTGCTTATTTGAACACTTCAATCTTTTTCTCTTCAAATCAAGGGCCAATCGCCATCTTTATTCCTTATCATCTTTATTTCTAATCACTTTCTTTTCCATTCACATCACACACCTCATCCAGCATTACATTTTTGTTAAGTCTTTACCTTGAGTGGTTCTCAAGTCATGAATTGGGAGCAATTTAACATTACTTGTCTAAGAGAAGGGCAATTCTAAATTCAAAACCTAAGCTACATTTCCCAAAACGGTCATGGCCATTTACAGTTTAATTAATTAAAAGTAAGCTGGGGAGAGCCGTGTTCGTAAACATCCCGATGTTTCTTTTCACAATTTTAATGATTTGAAGCAAAATCATTTCATCTGTGTTTCAAATATAAGAAGCAAATTCCCCTCAGGTGAGTTTCTCTCAAGAACTGCCACTTTGTTGAACAGGCTCTAAAATGCTTGCTTCTTTGAACAATTCAATCTTGACCTCCTCAAACCCAGGGTCAATCGCCATCTTTCTTTCTTATCCTCATTAACACTTTCAATATAATCCTCTTAATTGTATGCCGTCCGAACCTTGTAATGCGTGAAAGAATTCATAAAAAAGTGAATTGATGGAATTTACTGTTTCTACAATTAATAAAACATTCCATTTGAATCCCATTTAAACAATGAGAACATTTTACTCCCAAGTGATTGTCTCGGTTTTGATGACGAAGTCTGTTGTGTCTCTAACCACGATATTCATTGCATTACTGTTTCATAATAAATCCATTTTTTTTCATCACAATAACTATTTTGATCAAAAATAGTTTTCTTATCTTCTTTATTGATTGCATCTCCTCAGAACGTAGGTCATCCTGGCGCTCCACAATCTCCTGTTTTTTGCAGCTTTTAATAAAATTTGTCTTTTTATTTCACTGAAAACCTGTTCCCCCGTTCATTTACTCAAGCTCTATAAGTATGTTATGCGTCGTTTTCTTCTGTTTCTCTTGCTTTCAATCTGTCCTGTGAGTATTTGATTTTCCAACCCGTCTTTCTTCATTATGTGCCGTAGAAATATCATCTATGTTAGTTTTCATGAGTTCATGTGGAGCCGTTTTTTTCCTCACGTCACAATATTTCCGAAGGCTTTTAAACAACCTATTACTGTCGACTGATTGAACAAAAATAATGGGTTATTTAAGTTAACCTCAAGAACTCTACTGGAAATTTCATATTTTGCAAAAGATGACTCTGGGAACTTTTGAACCAATCTAATTCGTAACATATTTAAAGTATTCAATACGTTCTAACATTTTAGTCAGACCGGCAATTACTCTCCACCATTTACCCTTTTCTTACTCTCTTCTTGCTTTCTCTGTCTCTTTGTCCTTTACTTTCTCCTATCAATATTCCCGCTCCTTCACCTCTACCTTCTCTCTATCCATGACTTAACCCTCTTTTTTATTCCTTTTGATCCTTTTCTTTTCTCTCTCTCTCTCACACACTCTTTCTCTCTCCTTTCTCTTTTCCTGTTTCTTCTTTAACCCCTCCCGCCATCTTTTGTCGCCCCTCTCTTTTATTTTCTCTTCATTTTCTACGCTTTTCTTCTAATTCTCTTTTCCCGCTTCTCCTTTTCTTCTTGATCTTATTTTCAATTATCATATCTTTACCACTTTTCCTCTATGGTTTATATCTTCTTATTTTCAAGAATCACATCTCCCGCCATTTCAATCCTAACGGTATTGTTCTTTAATTCAAAGAAGACAGCTATTCAAATTATGAAACGTAGCTATCAGCAGCAGCAGCAGCAACAGCAGCAGCAGCGCCTCATTTCATGAATTTTGTTGTTGTTCATAGCAATAAACTGACTTAAATAAACCTAAATTATCACAATCACTGAACCGCAACTTGATTTTTTTTATTCGACACATAACAAATAGAGGCGCCTGGGGCAACATAATAATTAGCTACTCTCTCGCTAACTATTAATGTAGCGATTTCGATTCTCAATAGATGTCTCGTTTCTATGACCCTGCTAAAGTATTTGGAACAAACATTCTAAAACTTTAGCATCTTGAGAAGGTCAGGTCTCGACGTACGTTTTGGTAGCATTGTCCTTAAAAAATAAAAATTTGTACCACTTGAAATTTAAATATATTTAAATTTATATTTTGATAGATTTAAAAATCTAAGTTCAATCTCCTGAAAAATATCAAACGCGTTGATTTTTTTTAGTTTAGTAATAGGATGTGCGTTGTGGTGCAGTGGATATCGGCTCGGAACGAGAAATCGGGGGAGCCGAGCTCGAATTCCAGCCGAATTAATTGCATTCACTTACGCGCAAATGCCCTTGGGAAAGGTATTAATCCGTCTATTCCTTCTAGTTATGGGTTAAATAGCTGGACAGATTGTGTTCTATAGCCTTGGTCGGCAACCAGTCTACCGCAGAAAGCAATGGCAACCTACTGCGGGATAATCTTCTGCCCAGTCAGTCATGTCTCTTTCGAGACATGATGGCCCAAGCGTGTATCACGTAAGGCACTTAATTGACTGACTGATAATATTTGACTACTGTCCTAAATTAAATCACCTTCATGCCTTTTTCATCCTTACTGAATTTCGCAGAAAGTGCTAACAACATTTATCTAAGTAAAGTAGTTTATAACTCAAACACCTATACGTAATACAAGGCGGCATTTCAGAAGATAAGTAGAATATTAAGAGACAAGAAGAATACTAGACTGTTATGTGATACTAGCAGTATTGCTCGGGTGTAATGAAAGCTTTAAAACTAATTCATGGTCCTGGAGTTCAGACTCTTTGGTTGTTGGCATGAAAGACTAAAAAGCACTAGTTGTTTCCAGTTAAAGCGAAACCGTAGACTGAAAGAAAAATGAATGGATGTAAGTCAAATTTTGATTTCCTGGTATCGATATCAAATAAGTTTTTTCGTCGTAAACTGAATTCTCAAGGCTAAATAAGTCCTCTGAGTAAATGGTAATCATGGCTGAGACTAAGAACTACAATTATGCCTACTTAGAGCCAAACCCGAAGCAAAAACTAAAATAAAAGGGCTGAAAAAAAATACAGACATACAGGCAGATAAACAGACACACACACAAACATCTTGCCTTTTATATATATATATATATATATATATATATATATATATTATCGATTTTCTGCACTATTGCAAGAACTTCAACCTTGAAACTTTTGAATATCGTTTCTTATGTCTTTGTCTATGAGTGTATCAAATTTGATTAAAATCGGACCACTCCTTCTATAACCCGATTTTTTCGATTATCGATTTTGGATATTTATCGGGGGTACCTTGACACAAAACTTAGCTAAGAACACTCACAGACGCTTATAGTACAACTGTGTAAATTTTCAAGAAAATCGGTTCAGCCGTTTCGGAGTCTATAGGTAACGGATACACACACACACAGACACACACACAGACACAGACACAGACACATACACACACACACACAGACACACAGACAAGGTTCCATTTATAAATAAGTTTAGATTTGTCCTCCTATATCGCAGCAAATGCTACACGATCACCTCAATAATTAAGGAAAGACTCAAAGCAAAAGAAATGTTGTTCTACAGAAGGATGCTGAGTGTACCGTGGACCGAACATATGAGCAACGACAATGTTTTGAAGAGGATGCAAACGATTAGGAAACTAATACTTAGCATCAGGAAGAGACAGCTGAGATTTCTGGGACACGTAATGAGGATCGAGGACTTGGAGAATCTAATACCCACAGGACGGATAGAGGGAAAAGAGACAGGGGAAAGCAGCGCAAGACATACTTGATAGTTTTGAGCAAGTGGATGGCGGAGCGGGTTTTGGGAGAGATACACAGAGGAAAAGTGTTCAAACCGACAAGGGATAGGGGCCAAGCGGAAGTCCAGAATCACCTACAGCTTAAAGAAGAAGATATCTAATATACGATATCCGAACGAGAAATCGGGGAGCCGAGTTCGAATTCCAGCTGAATTCCTTGCATTCACTTACGCGCAAATACCTTTGGGAAAGGTATTAATCCGTCTCTTCCCTCCAGTTATGGGTTAAATAACAGGACAGATTGGGTTCTATAGCCTTGGCTGGCAACCAGTCTAAGTCTATCGCAGAAAGCAATGGCAACCTACTGCGGGATAATCTTTTGCCCAGTCAGTCATGTCTTTTTCGAGGCATGATCGCCTAAGCGTGTATCACGTATGGCACTTAACTGACTGACCGATTTATATATACGTCGTGATCACTTGGATTCAAACATGAAAATGTAGGAATAGCAATTAGTAGAGTAAAACTTTGAGATTAGATTTCACTTGAATTCAGCTGTTTTAAATTTCTATGTGGTTGGAAGTGGTCAATGGACAATTCGAAATAAGGAAACTGTATCAAACCTCTGCCGAATATTACTATTACTCTCTCTCTCTCTCTCTCTCTCTCTCTTTCTTTCTCTCTCTCCCTTTCTCTCTCTCTCTCTCTCTCTCTCCCTTTCTCTCTTTCATGAATTTTCCGAAGAATGCGCAAGGTCTACACCACCCACAACAGAAGTCGGAAGTGTGTTTGAACATCCTTGTTACTAAGATGAAATTAACCGGCTCGTCAATCAAACCGATTTTATTTCACATTGCAGGGGGTTTTATGGGATGAAGTTACTTCGTTTTTCTCTTCGGAAAAACAAAATGACTGACAAGGCATAATCGGAGGAGCAATAACGTTCTGATTAATTATATCAGATGAAAAAAAGAATTTGCAAATTCCAACATTAAAATTTTACAGTTAGCAGCTCTTATAAAACTATTGGCGGATAAAAATAAGGAATAGGCAAATGGTTTCACTGGCTCACCAGTGTTACGTTATTGCTTTTAAATAATATCTCTATGGCTCGCCTCCAATATGAGACAGATAGTTCTGGGTTATATGGTACAAGGAGCAGGTGAAAAATCATTGAACTAACTGCGATCTTCTCTGATAATCATTATGGTATATCAGTGAAAACATATCTGCCAAGATGTTTGGCAATGTGACAAAGCGCAAAGAGGGGTGTATTTATACCTTTTCAGACGTTCATCTGTGTGAAGCGAACGCGTGCACTGTCAGTGGAAATTCGAACCCGGTTTACCGATACCGTTCTATGCAATGATCAACGTCACGGAACCTGGTACGCCCGATTTTTTTTCTGTTATTTATCATCACTTTAAATAGTGTCATCCTGTTAATGGCTGCCTTAAAGTTATTTCAAACAAGGTAAAAGAAATGTTAAAAATACAAGGTTATCAAACTTAGTATATTACATAACAAATAAAAAATTACGGATTCATTTAAGGAGCTATATGATTTAGATTTATTTAATAAAGAATCATAAGTGATTATTCATAAGTAGGATTTCTTTTGTTATTTATGTTGCAATTAAAACACGATGAACGATATACGAATAAAAATTAAGTCTAAATGTGTATTTTATTATGATTTAATTTTTCGTTCTATACGTAAAAGGGCACCACCGATTTTCCGCTTTTGTTAATTTAATATAGGTTTCTAACAGTCGGTAATGCTGTAGATGAAACAACAGCTGAAGAATTAGTAGATATATATCAAACATATATTATGGAATTGTTAACACGTGGCCTCTGTTTATCCGGAAAAATGGATAATCTAGAATGTTTCTTGAATCTACAACACCGGAAAATCGGTGGTATATGCGTCCTTTTTATTACTGTTTTTTATTGTTTATATGATTTTGTAAATGTTTTTGTTTTGTTTTCTTTTTTCTCGATCTTTACTATTGTGTCTATTTCTATAATACGACTTTCTCTTTAAATTGTTTTTCATTTTTGTTTGTTTTGTGTTGCCTGTGGCTAATATCGTGAAAAATTTGCCAAAAACGAGAGAAGAGTGAAAAACTTAACAACATTTGACCTCGAATTTAATTTTGGGTATAAATTCAAGTTACGAAATAAAATTCCCATATTTTACTTTTATAAAGTCTCTTAAGAGACGAAACGCGTTAGTAAGGAAATGTTTTTCGTTACTGTTTTATTTATTCATTTATAATATATATATATATATATATATATATATATATATATAGGGGGTGGATGCAATAAACACTGAAGTCAGCATACAGCGGTGACGGTCAGTTTCATGCTTAAAGCTAAATTTCATATCCTGAAGAATGCATTTAAGCATGAAACAGACTGACTGTTGAACTCAATGTCTACTTTTATATTTACATAAGCTCTATTTCTGATATTAAGAACTTTAAGCCATAACTATCGCATAGCTTAAAATTATATTTTATCATATATATAGAGTTCCATTTATAAATAAGTTTAGATTATATATATAATGATTATATATATAATGATTATATATGTTATATAAAATGATTATATATATATATATTTTTTTTTTTTAATTATATCACCCCAAGCAAGGCGATAACGCCACTGATGCGCAGGGGGCTACGTAAGAGTAAAAAAGATTGGAAAAGAGACAGCCGGAAACCACATCCTAAACAGGAAACAAGGGATGAGCCTCTTCACCTGTTCAATAGACGTGGGTGGAGTGTGAACCGGGCGAATATATAATGATTATATATATTATATATATATAATGATTATATATGTATATATATAATGAATATATATATATATAATGATTATATATAGATATATCATGATTATATATAAATGCGCCCAAATATAATGCAGCATATATAATATAATGGATGCATTTTGATTTTACTGAATACTATGTCCATACGTGATGTAATAAATTGCAAGCTTACCTTTCTAGATCAATTACGACTGAATAGTAAGTTGGATTCTCACTGGGTGCCCCATACTTTTGGCTTTGTGCCACATCTAGGCTGTGCTTAGAAAATCACTATAACTTTAGAGAACTGGAACAGTGTACACCCTCTGAATGCAGTAGGGTCATTTACCGCTGCACTTCCTGGGCAGTACACTTTGTGAGATCCCTGTTTACATATCCTAAGAAAAAATTGAAAACTAGCTGTTGTCATTTTTCTTTCTATGGTGAAATCGCTAAGCCCTTTTATCATGAAGGAGGTTCGTGGTAAAAATAATGGCCTCGGAAACGGGTGACCTGAGTTAAAATTCCGAAAGTTGCTGTTCACTTCACAGTACTGCCATTTGGAAAGGCATGAATCCACTCCTCTCTGTATTTAATTAAGTATACTGATGAAATATCTCGTTATTGGCAAGCCACGATAAAGTAAGTGGAAAATGAAATCCTGCTGATTTACCTGCCCAGGTATTTACAGCACAAAATCAGTTACACCTTAAAAAGTGCCGAATCATATGATATAAAAATAAAAGCCACAGGCATCATTTATTTTAACATGCTTTTTTTACACTGTTTTATTTGTTTTAATTTTTACAAAAATTGGTTTTGTTTAATTTTTGTTTTGTTTTTTGTTATGTTTTTTGTTGTTTTTATTGTTTTTTCTATTGTTTTTTTCTTTTATTTTCTTTGTTGATGTCTTAGTTCCACTCACGTGACTATGGCCTCCACTTTCACTTTTTACGTCTGTTATTTCCTCATCGTTCATCTCATCATACAAGCTTTATTCGTTGCCTACCCGACACCCCGGCCCCTAACAACACCCAAATGCAGTAATTAAAACCCAAAAACCCACCCAAAAGGCGAAAGTGTTCTACCTGCACAGTCAAATTCTGCTTTTAATAGACTGTCAGAAAGAACGTCATTGACAAAGATCAACCTCAACATGTTGCTTTCTTAAAAGAAGAGATAAGAAAAATTAAAAATAAAAATATTTTTTCGTTTAGTTTTCAGCTATATTTTGCTTTTCCCTTTTCTAAAGACTTAAAAAAAAGTATTCATTTTTTAAAATTCTAGTAGCTGAGTTTACCTTCCTGTAATCAGTAACACTTAGAAACTGCCCATCAAAAATTGCAAGTATGGGTTGCAACTCTTTTACCTATCTCTCTACAAATAAAATCAGATTCTACATTGCTACATACATATATCTATATATTAATTTCCAAGTTAAATAAATTCCAAACAAAAATAAATTATCTTTTTTTCAGGATGTTTCCAATATATTATTTCAGATCATACTTGTTATCGTTCAGCTAAATTAATCAATCATATTAAACAAAAACAATTAATATAAAATTAGTAACAAAGAAACTATTTTTTTAAATTTATTTATTAGCTTTAAATCAGATTTCCCTGTGTTTTAATCTTGTGAATGTACTAATGTCGTAATGAATTGCGGTTCGGAACAAGAAATTGAAGAACCGGGTTGAATCCCATTCATTGAATTTACTTATGCGCGAATACTCTAGAAAAAAAAAGACAAATCCATCTATGGGATTAAATAGCCGAGCTTGTATCTGGAGAATGTGTTTTTATTCAAAAAAAATTGCGAAAGGAAAATTTAATCTCAAAAATGAGAATAGTTTTTACAACCCAGAATATGTTTCGGCTATAAATAACCTGTAAGAGTTTGATAATAAGCCGTAAAAAGCAAATCAGTTAATATCTTTGTAAAATGACAGTTTTAACTCATTTTAAATTGAAGTTGGTTTCAATTTTATCATTAAAATATATAAAATTCCCTGCTATTAATGGATATGTCGTATTATCGGTGTTTCTATTCGAATTTAAATTAGCAATGTTTGTCAAGCATCATCGCATAAAATTGCATATAATTTACAGCTTGAAGTGCAAAATTCTCCTGGCGTAATCAGAGAAATAGACTTGGGTACCTCCAGTCTTTTTCGATATCTAAATTTTAAATTGATTTTTTTTAAATAAAAAAGTTTTCTTGAAACTTTTATTTTAGTTTAAATTGAAAGCTAAATCATTAAATTTACTATTTCCAGTAAGCAAAATGCTCTGGTGCATTTCAAACGGAAATTATATTGATTGGAATCTAAAAATTTTCAATTTTTTTTTAATCTTTCAATTTTTCGGTTATTTGTAAATAGGAGTAATTCGTGGTTTTAAAAATCTTGCAAAAATAAAATACACATCTATAACACATTATTTTTAGAAGATTAGCAAATTTTATGTTAAATTAATCTGATTTACACAAGTATTATTTATCTATAGCACGAAATTTTGAATAAAAATATTTCTTAATCACAAAGTTGAACTTTTTTTGACCTGCCTGCTGTATATCAAACGTGTTGACAGTTTGTCAGATTATGGATAAGATAAGTCTATGGCGATCACAAGTGACAAAATTTTACAATTTTTTTAGATAAGGAGAGGAAACTCTGACCTTTTAATTTGCACGTAGAAATTACCATACAAAAAAAAACTTCAAATGCACAAAAAAATAAATTATTTTAAAAAATATAAGGCCAAACGATTTGTATTAAACTTTTCAATTTTCGATAGGCAATATAATCTTCAATTATTAACTTAAGAATCTAACCGCAACAAATCTTTGAAGTGTTTTTTAAATATTTTTGAATCTTTATAAATTATTATAATAAAAAATGAGAATAATTCTGTTAAAATTTCATGATTGATCGAAACAATTTCTTCTTCAGACTGTAATGTTCTTCAGATATATTATTTATTACAGCAATTAAAAGTTTAACAAATTAAATAATATCAGAGTTTTACTGCATTTTTTATTTTACTATTGGGAGCAGATTTTCGGAATCAGAGGCCAAATTTTAAAAAAATAGATGATTTATATTCCCCACTGAGTCCTGCGTTTGACTAATAAAACCATTAACCGCAACAAAGTAAAATTTATTAAAATGTCATAAATTTACGTGGAGACCAAGATTTTTAAAAATATTAATTTAAACAATAATTTAATTTATTTGTGTATAAGTACTGAAAGTTTTATTAAAATGCAACAATTATTTTATTTTTGCAAGAATTTCTAAATTAATGTGGTTGTCACCGGAAAAAAATGAGTTATGTAATATTACGTTTTCCATTGTAAACTCTCGTAACATTTTGGTTACCTGCCCGCTAACTGAAATCAAAACAAAATTTTCAGCTAAAATTTCGAACATGTTAGAAGGGATTCCAATTTTGTTTTTTAATAATTAAAGATTATTTTCATCTCTCCTCTTAAAAATGATATAAACATTTTGACGGAAAAAGTTTGTTTTTATTAAGCTTGGGGCCTTTTGTATTCATACTGTGCTGATTTTTAGCGATTTAGTGGAGGTACCTATTTTAGACTATGTTTATTTATATCAACAATACATTTTCTCTTAAACAATATCATTGAATTTACACAATAAAGTAGAAATCGAAACGTGTATTCTTCTGTACGTTATTTGAGAACATAAATTAAAACAGAACAGACTATTAAAGTCTGAATGTATTATTGAAATGATATAAGCAACCAAATAGAACTTTATTATATATAATAAATATTTATGTATAAATTTTAATAGTCGCATCGCTACGCCGGATACAAATGGGTACGTGACAAATTCTTTACCTGTTTATTTAGTTTGTAAACAATATTATTCAAACAATATATACCGTCATTTAAAAAAACATCATTTAAAAAATGTCATTTTATAAAAACAAGCGTTTTTTATAAAATTTATAAATACCTTTATTCAAAATATAAGTGCCTTTATTTAAAGCAGATTCCTTTATTCAAACAATGTTATTCAAAACATTTATTGTAACTAAACACAGCATTTAGCATTACTTTATACGAACTATTAGTATTTTTTCAAATATAAGTACTTTAAACAGCAACTTAAACATTCTTATTAATTGGGATAAGTACCATTATTCAAACCATAAGTACAATTAATTTGTTTAGGTTGTTTTTGATTTGGAATACGTTTTAATATCGTTTGAAGGAAACGTGTTTTAAATATAATTACTTATAAATTAGAATAAACCTGTTATTACGCGAAATATAAAGATATTTATTGCACGGTGATCTTTTTAAGTGACTATCTAAGGAATTCAAACTGTTGAGACAAGAAGATTAATCTTTACTCTTCTAAGTATATGAAATAAATACTTTCTGTGAGCACAGATGATTTTCTAGTGTTATTCAGTTGTCCGGAAAGTTCTTGCTGATTTTTAGTCGTTCATGTTCCAACATATCAGAACACGTCAAATTTATCGACAGATATAATCTGCTTACATTTCTGATTAGAACATTTTAAACTATCTCTTGAGAAAGAAAGTTAAAAATTATTTAATTCGTGTCCATTTTGCATCTCTATGAAAATGGAAGGTGCATTTTAGACACTTGATACTTTTTTGTTACTGTAAAGGCAAAATTGCTTCGCGAGCAACAAAAATTATAAGTACAGTGTACGGTGAAGGTGCTTTAGATGACAGGACTGTACGGAATGGGTTTGCTAAGTTTAGAGTTAGCGATTGTAGCCTTATTGATAAAGAACACTTAGACAGACCCCCACCCACTACAGATGACAACCAAATCAAGACATTTATTGAGAATAACCCGCATTACACAACGCAGAAATTGACAGAAATACTAAATTTATTAGAAATACACCATCCATGAGCACTTAGTGAAACTTGGGTACTATAAGATGCTTGGATACCACATGATCTGGGTGAATCATTTGGGTTGTATCTGTGATTTGTGGTATAAATGCAAAGAACATTCACGCTTTTGGAAGCAAATTGTGACAGGTGATGAGAAATGAATCGTTTACAACAATCTTCAGCAAAAAATAAACATGAGGTAAGAGACACCAGCCAACTTTAGTCTCCCATCACCACCCACCTACCAAAAGCAGGTCTTCATCTTAAGAAAGTCATGATGCGCATCTAGTGCGATTGGTATGAAAACTCGTACTATGAGCTTCTACCAAGTAACAGTTCAAATAATTCTGAAGAGTATTGCTCGCAACTAGACGATTTAAAGGCATCAATTCAAGAAAAACGCCTAGAATTGGTGAACAGTAATGGTTTTGGATTCCATCAGGATAATGCTAGATCTCACGTTTCTTTGACGACTCTGCAAAATTAGTTGCTGATTGGATGGAATGTGTTACACCCCAAATTCACTTGACATTGCTCCTTCAAATTTTAATTTATTCTTGTCCTTTCAAAATAATATCAATGTTAAGATTTTAATTGTTTGAATGACACAAAAAACACCTTAATAAATTCTTTACCCAGAAACCACGAAAATTCTGGGAAGAGGAGATCTTTAAGTTCAAAGACAAATAAAGAAAGGTTGTGTAACGATGTGATTCATATTTAGTTGAATACATATTTAATGGCATCATTTTGTTTTGTGTTTTAATTTCCCTTAAAAATCAGCATGAACTTTCCGGAAACCTAATAATTGTATTAAGAATCCTAACAGGGCTTGCAGTCTTTTTTCACCCGATAATAACAGAAACGATATTTTTTCTCTTTTTAATTTGAAAAGATTTAACTTTTTTTCTTGAGTAGCTTCCATATTTTTGTTTTGTTTTGTTTTGCTTTACCGTTATTGATCTTGTCTTTATATTATCAATTATCAGGATAAGTGCACGCTAATATATATATATATATATATATATATATATATATATATATAAGAATCACGTGCCATAGCTGAAAAGCAAGAGTGACTATCGAATTTCTCAAACGTATGTCGCACGCCGTTCACTTCCGCGGCTTTTTCTTGTCTCCTTCAGCGTGCGTGTTTTCGTCTCCATTCAGGGATCTCCTCGTCACTAAGGATAAAGCCTATTCTTATTTCTGCGTTGAGAACCTGAAACGCGTGCGCTAAGAAGTTAACTTCTCTCTCTAATCACGGAGTTGAAAAGTGTAAAGCTGACAATAGAAAACTAGAGAAATGCTGAACTGTATTCCGAAAACCGATGTTTTCCATTAAGATTTGCGTTTCTTCTATTGTCAGTGTCCATAAATGCAAGATCAGTCTTAATATCACCACCAATCAACGAACACTGGCTATGAAAGCAAAGAATATGAAAAAGATGGGAAGAAATAACTGAAAATGTTAACAGCTCTTTCATATTGGATGCATCTTTTCACTCTTAGGTAGCCCCCTGCACATCAGTGGCGTTACCGCCTTGCTCGGGGTGATATGATTAAAAAAAAAAGTTTAGCGCTAATACTTGGCACCGATAACACTCAGGAAAATAATATTGTGTAAAATGTTACAGAAAACGAAATTAGTAAACTTCGAGTTCAAATTTCAAATGAAGCCATATATTCAAATGAAGCCATATATTCAAATGAAGCCATATATTCAAATGAAGCCATATATTCAAATGAAGCCATATATTCCCTCATGTTTGTCAGTCTGTTTGTCCATTTATCTTCCCACACAGTATCTACAAAAGTCAAATTTGAATTCCAATGAAATTTACGAAAGGGTGGGTTATGGGCAAAGTGACAATTCTTTAAATTTAGCCTAGGATCTGAGATTCATTTCGTTTTGGCTAACATTGCGAGATAAGACAACATTTTCTATTTATTTATTTAAAAACTAAATTCTAAAGAAATGTAACTCTTAATGCTTATGCGAAAAGCAAATATGTTTATCTCCCTTTTCATTATTAACTTTTGTCACGATATAGTGTAGAATCTATAAATTGATCATTTTTTCGTAACCACAACGTTAGAGGACGTATGTACTCATTAAATGCCTTCTGATGATCACTTTGTATTACTGCTCTTCCAAAATATACCAATCCATTTCACCCCATACACATCACTTGATAAAATATTTCTTGTTTCTAACATGTTATTATAGCTGACGGAGAAGAAAGTAGTGAAGGAGCACTTCAACAAATCACTCTCCCATAACTACCATATATGCAATAATAACTGTAAAAGTTGTTACACTAATAACCAAATTTTAACAGAGGACCTGCTACTAAAAACAGTATTTTTCTTCGGTTGCCTTGTTCTATCAACCCATCTTTATCGAATACAGTTATATAAAAATAGCTTGAAATAATCTCAATGTGTTGACTCCATCTTATTAAGCGACAGAGACGCTTTAATGGTCAGCAAGATCAGTTACAACTGAGTAGTGACTTTGATTCTCACTGGGTGCTCCACACTTTCGGCTTTTGTAAAAATCACCGTCTACAGACAATTTTCATTGAATATATTACCTTTAATTCTCATAGTATATCCTTTCATATTTACTCTCCTTTTGTATAACCCTAATAGTTTATACTCCTAATAGTGAACGCTCCCTTTAGCTACCTCTAGCGTATTGTGTGTTTTACATTTTGCTTTCTATTTTTGAAATGTTTTCATTTATTTTGAGTACACCCAGTCCTTTAGTTTATCTAGCAATAGCGCGTCTTTTTTTGTTTGTTTTTGTTCATATTTTTTATCCCGAGAGAGTTTCCAACGATAATCTCCGAAACCCGATTATCCCAGCTTTTTAGCATTCATCTCTCATTCATTGATGGCTGACTGAGAAAATAATGCAAGCTCTGAAAATATGTAGTCCTGCTTCAACAAAACTATTTGTTTTCCAACTGTCAAGATTAAATATAAAAAAACGAAAACTCTCTTTTAACGTTTTATTAAGAAGGTAAGCGACATTTTTAATATAAGCTGATCAATCTAAACGTTAGTTGCGTAATAAAATTATTTCAAAGAATGTTTTGATCAAGGAATACTACTTCCTTCTCTCAGAATACATTTGAATATTTCCTTATATTAATTTCTGTTGACGCTTATTGATTTATATTTCATTTATGAGAAATACATTTTAAACTATACTTTAAAATCTGTCTATATAATACACTAAGCGTTTTATGTCTATAACTGTTAACCAGCTATATTAAGAGAGTTGTCTCCTAGCAACATCAGGTGGCCACCTCTTTATTATGAGGTGTTTACAAAACCGTGTGGTGAAAAAACTAACTTCGTGAAATGAAATAAGTAGAAAAATATTCATTGAAAAAACAAACTAAGAATAGTAACGGCTTGAAAAAAATCAGTCATTATTTTTATAGCAGGAATTATTGCAATGTCATTAATTATAGTCACAGTGGATAGCTGCTCTGATTAAGGATTCGGAGTTCAAATTTCAGTCGAGTTACATTTACTTACGTTCAAATATACTTTGAAAAGGTATGAATACATCTTTTCTCCCTTACTCCTATGGGTAAGTAGCAAAACAGACTGCGTGACAACTGGTCTAAGAAAAATCTAGAAGACTGGTCTCTAAATTCAAAATTCGGTCGAGTTGTCGGTAACTAAACTAGCTCCTCCACTAAACCCTAATAAGGGTCAGTGTAACCACAGCAGCACAAAAAAAAGATGTTAAAAGGTGGATGATCTCCTCAGTCAACGGCCATTCACCCTAACCATGAAGTAAATAGCCTCACCTACTCATAATTAACCAACCGTGGCGAGTACAGCTACGCCCCTAAAGTCAAAGTCAATCATGGAAGGGTTCCTCTATAGTAGTGAGCAGGTTCTGGATTTGGAATGTCAGTAATTATTTTTCAAATATATCTAAAATTTTGTAGTCTGATCTCCAATTGTCTGGTCAACAATCTAGTCAAAATTTGATCAAAACATTTTATTCACACTTAGTTTTTTGTGTTTCTATCATATTACTTATTAATTACTTCACTTTGCTTTCAATATTGTAATAATTCAAATGTCATTATACGGGAGTTTATTCCTGCTATAAAAATGATGGCATATCTTATCAAATCGTTATTATTATTATTATTATTATTATTATTATTATTATTATTATTATTATTATTATTTTCGATGAATATTCTTATTACATTTCACAGAGTTAGTCTCTTCACCACCCTGTTTTGTAAAAATGTCATAATAAAGACATAAACACCTGATGTTAAAAGAATTGGAAAAAATTATTTGTTGCTCATCTGACTCAATGACTCATGTAACCTCTGATAATAGCTGATAATTCGACTAAAAATTAAAAGTGGCTTGGATTTTAAACTGTGGATGTCAGAATATTAGATTTGTATTGCAAATATAATCTATGGTTTTAAAAAATACCCAATTTGCATTGGTCAGTACATGCCATAAGTATCACAGTTATTAACATTTTTATTTAGAGATAAATATTTATTTTAATTTAACTGCTTTACCTATATATGTAAATACATTTAAACATATTTTACAAAATACTTGCATATATTTTTAGATAGATAGATAGATAGATAGATAGATAGATAGATAGATAGATAGATATTAAACTATCTTTTCAATAAATGTACGAAACTTTAAATAATTTACGAGACACTTACACACACTCATACTAGCTCACACTCACACACTCACATATATATAGATTTTATTGTGTAAAACGTGTCAGTCCAAAATTCTAGGAGATAATTTTCTTTGTCAGCCACAATGAATAGAATTCATTTATCATCTGTTCACAAATTCTCTGAAACAACAAGGAAATACAATTGCAAGTCATCTTCCAAGATGATGAAGATGAAAACTTTAATTATGTTGTTTGTATTTGAAAACAATTGTTGAAAAAGTTGTTTGTTTTATTTATAATTAAATCATGTAAGATTTGAACAATTTCAGATTTGGCTTTTCATTAATTTTTATACTTTAGAAAAGAAAGGAAAACAAATTTCGATATTAAGAATTTATCAATAATTGAATAATTACCCTAGTAAAACTTATCTTACGCCACGTGTCAATAATTATAAGTTTGAATGATTCAGTAATTTGTTATTGCCAACGTCTCAATGTTTGTTTTTACGTGATCTTTTACTGTTTTTTCTTTTATCATTTTTTAAGCGCAATGTTCTATATGTAAGAATTCATATACAAGGCGCTGATGAAAAGATTTCTACCCAGTAAAAAATGGTATTTCAAAAGATGTATCTGATTTTTGGTCATTTAATCAGTTTTTGAAAAGTAATCTATGGCAAATGTAATTGCTGTTATTCAGTGAAATTCACCTTTTTGTTATATGTGCTTGAAAATAAACTCTCTCTCTCTCTCTCTCTCTCTCTCTCTCTCTCTCTCTCTCTCTCTCTCTCTCTCTCTCTCATCACACTTCATGCGTCAAAGATCAACTCTGCTTGGACAATTTTTTGCTTGTTTGATGGAGGGGAAGTTTTATTTATAACAATATGGCGGAACTAAAGAGCAATATCTGCAGGCCAAACGTTACGAAGAAGCCACGTTCACCATATCAAATCTGTTAAAAAACGCAGTGGCTAGTCAACTGGTCTTCGTATGGGGAGAGCCTCAATACAAAATATATTACAGTAGTTTAAATACACAGACTTGAGTTGAAGAGAATTGTCGCACAACTCTAAAAGGTTGCGTTTCGCGGTGCTTAAAACTCAGTTTCACCACCGATACGAGCTGCAAATAGAAAACATTTTGATTACTTAAGCAGACAGAAGACATTTTGAATATTTAAACGTCATTTTAAAAAAAGGATCATTTAAATATAAATATCTAACTATTTTCATATTCCACGATAACATTTATTCATTGTTCTGATTGTATTTAATTGAAAAAAATGATTGTAGCAAAGCAAATAATCATTTGAAGGGGTTAATCTTTCTCTCTTTCTTTCTTTATATATACACGTGTGTGCGTGAGAGAGAGAGGGTGTAAAAATGCCGTTAGCCAATGGCACCGATATGTATTCACTCTCTCTTTCTCTTTCTATTACTCTGTCTTTGACTCTTTACATGTATACACACACACTCACTTATATATATATATATATATATATATATATATATATATAATATTAATATAGTTTACATTGCGAGACACAGAAATCTCTATGTTTCGAGATTTTATCTCATCAGGTAATGGTAGCTCATTTTTGTAAAAATGATTTTCATTTGAATATAAGAAACAGTACGTTTGTTATTTATGGATGTGGGAAGACAGAAATATATATATACAAGTTTCATTAAAAATGACAGACTGGTGTTATGGTTAAGTTTTTATATAATCTTCATATGATTTTTTTTTCAGAATATCAAATTGAGCTATGGTCAGAGAGATGTAATGTGAGTCTTTTTGTCAAACAAGTCGTAGTATATCCAATGTAATTATTTACGAATTTGAATTGATCAAGAACACAGTTCTATAAAAATTTGTAAATAAATATTGGTTCTCTGAAGTTTAGATCTTGCAGGTTAATTGATTTTTTGTTTTGTTTTTGTTTTTTGTTTTTTGAAGATAAGGTTAGCAGTTTTAAATTTTGTGTAATAGATAATCATTTTTTTTTATTCTTTTTTTGATTTTTTTTGGAGTTGAGTATTTTCTCATGATGTCTCTAGGAGAAGATTCATCCCTTTTATAATTAATAAGCATTTGATTTCCAAAGACGTTTCTTAATCAATCCAAATTCGTAAATAATTACATATACTACGACTCGTTTAACAAGAAGACTCACGTTACATCTCTCTGACCATACCTCAATTCGATTTCATTTAAATATATAATTTATGTTCTGAAGAAAAATTATGATATCATATGAAAAAATTATCTAAAAATACCTTATCTGTCATTTTTAAGGGAACTTGCATGAAAAAGACATTGCTGTCTAAATACTAAATAATATATGTGTGTGTGTGTGCGAGTGTTTGTGTTTTGAAGCAGCAGATCATGATTTAAACATATTTTATTAAATATAACAGACAATGAATAACTATTATGCTTAATCATGAACCGTTCTAAACATTGTATTTTAGCTTTAATTTTTGATGAAAATAATTGCTAAAGCTGTCCAATATTTTGATATTTTTTACTAAGCTGGTCTAAAGATGGCTCCTATGAGCCAAAAGCTTAGATAAGGGACCAGTTTAATAAAGATTATCTAAATGTTGGACAATTTTTGTTTTGATTTTCACCAGCAATTAAAGCTATCATACGACTCATGATCAAATATATTAGATATCAATTGTCTGGATTTTTTTTTCAACAATATATATATATATATATATATATATATATATATATATATATATATATATACATTCATATGTATGTATGTATGTATGTATGTATGTATAGCATCGTTATACCTCTAAAAAAGCAATATCTAAAGTTTAAAATTCATTTTTAAAAGTGAAAATCATTCTAGAAGCTTTTAGTTCAAGTTTTATTTTCAAGTTAATAGACTATACTTAATATTTCCAATTTCCAATCCATTGCTGTATTTTAGACTGAATTTAAATTAATTGAAATAAGTTTTTTCATCAGTAAAAATGCTATAATTGTCCATAAATCTCTCAACACTACGTCATTCTCTTTTTAAAAATATTTCAAAAGTATTTTCTGAAACTTTATTTGAAAAGATCAGCTTATTTAAAATTTAATTAGTCTAATGTGAAATCCATATTATTTTGAAATATCACAGAAAGCATTTTAACATGGAGGTAGGTGTTTTTTATTTTGCTGACAACTGTCTTAATAGACTTTGAGATTATTTCACAGAGGAACATAACTGCAACAACTTCTTAAATATAATATAAATACCTGTTTTATATAATTTATATTTTACTATTCCGTAACCATAAAAAAGTAAGAAAATATTACTATTAATCTAATATTTTATTGAATTTTAGGTACTTTGGCTTTATAGTCTTACTTCCAAAAACGCTTGTTGCGGAAATGTTAGAAATTTTTCTATAGTTACCGATGTTATTTTCTGATAATGTCGCGTCAAGACATCCACATTTACAAAAATCATCACGTTTATACACACAAAAAAATTCAAGTTTTTTTTACAATATTGAGGTTTGTTGTATTGTAGAAAACCTTTCTATTTATGATTAGTAAATACATTCTTAATTTAATAGCAATATCACTTGACCGCTACAAATAAAGAATTTAAAAGATTATAAATTACCTCAATTTATTTAAATGAAAACTATCCTTGTAAAAATTGATTATTCATCGATATTCTTTCTTAAGACATTAATGTCCATAATATATTTTATATACAATTAAAAGCTTTTTAATTAAATAATTCCTCAGTTTTATTGCACTTTTATTTTAAAATTCAGAGACGATTTTCTGTAACTGAAAATCCTGTTTGACCAAAAGATTTTATGATTTTTCCCGAGAACTTGTCCTTATAACTGATATAAACATTAAACAATACGAAAAGGAATTTCTCGAAATTGCATAAAATTATATAAGTGGCTGGTAACAGACGCAAACACATATTTTTCAAGTATTTTCTAAAACAGAAACATTTGAAAGATAATTTCATTCACTTATGAATAAGTCTTGAAAGTTTTATTAAAATCTAACAATTTTTGCAAAAATTTCCAAATCAGTGTGTTTATCAACGTAAAATGACGCTAAAATTTCCCATACTAATTTACGGTACAACGTTGATAACGGCGAAACAAGATTTTTAACCTATATTTTGAAACTTATAAAAAGATTTAAAAACTTTTTACGTAAAATATCTATTGATCTTTCCACTTAATAACAAAATAAAGATTGCGGGGTCGTTGCTTTGTAGTGATCTTTGTTTTTATTATTTTCTGGGGATTTTTTATCATGTATTCTCATATATATATATATATATATATATATATATATATATATATATATAGTGCTGTGCAAAAGTATTAGGACAAGAACTATTTTAACTATTATGAGCCATATTGACAGAAAATAAGCAATTTAATTAGTGTAATTCTATTTGATTTACTCAACAAATGCTTTGAGAAAAAAATACTTGTTACAAAATAAATTTAATATTTAGTATAATAGCCTTTTGCTTTGATCACAGCCTTCATTCTGCCAGGTATTGACATCACAAGCTTCTTCAATGTATGTAATATTATCTTCTGCCAATCAGCTTGTATTTGTTTCCAAAGTGTGTCTTGCAAAGTAACATTAGATTTATCAATTTTTTATCCCAAATATCCCATAGATGTTCAATAGAGTAGTTTCAAAATAACTTAATAGAAAATAGGAAAAATTAAATATAACTTCTTTTTAATACATTTCTTTTACACCTAGTTTTAAATAATCAGTATTTATTAGCAATTTACTTGGCTTTTTACCCTGTATTTGAATTTCAGTGAGGTTTTTAGGAAAATCACCCCTGTTCTAATACTTTTGCACACTACCGGTAGTGCGCAAAAATATTAGGACAGGGATGATTTTAAACTTTATTTTGGTGCGTCATAAAAGATAAAATCGTTCTTGTCCTAATACAGTACTGTATATATATAACGAAGTTTAAATTTTGTCCTGCTTGGTGGATGAGGCAGTTGGGCATTTGCCACCAAAGATAGTGGTAGGTGTTGGAGTTCAACTAAAAGACAGGAATTTGAATACATGAATGACACTGTCTTTCTACCTACAATTTGAACCTGTCCTAAATTAAGGTAAGCTTAGTAACATTTATGTGTATAAAGTAAGTTTTTAATTACGAAATTTTTTCCAACTAGTCTATTATGTCTTCTCCCTTCTTTTCACAAATCCCTTTCTTTTCCTGGAACTATTATACACCTTTTTTTTTTTATTCTTATACACTGGAAAGCTGATTTCTTTACAATTAATTGCAAACATTTTTAAGTATATAATTTTTAAATAGTGCAAAATTCAGTGATCTCTTTGAAACAAAATTGATCAACGGATTTTGATATCGTTTACTGCTTTTTCAAACTCGTATAATTACTGTTTACTCTTCTTTTAATCAAAATCATTATTTTAATTCTGATGTTGTGTTATGTAATTATCCAGCTGAATTAATTTTTAAAGGAAAATTGTTCTTCTTTTTCGTTTTTAATTGTATGAGTTTTTTGTTTGTTTTTTCTTCTCTATTCATTTAAACAGTGATTTTGACTGCACAGTTGTATTTTTTTTTTCTTTTTTAATCTTCTTAGCAAAATTACTTCCATATTAATTGAAACCAAATTAGGATATTGACGCTTTTGCTGTTCTAAACAAATTTCGAATTACAAAGACTGAATTAGCTCCCTTGGAATTTTTTACCTAGCCTGATAAAAATTAAATATAATTTGTTATTTGTATCCAATCAGATTTAAAATTTGCAAAACAAAAATAAGCAGTTACAGATTTCTAAGTCGAAGTTAACTCCTTTGGATTTGAAAGATCTTGGATTATAAATAAAGCAAGAAATAGCGATCGAAATACAACGTAATTTATTTAATCTTGATTTTAACAACTGGTTAATTCCCGTTAAAAGAAATTATCACGGTTATACAATTCATATGAAATTATATTTGAAGCCAATAAGTTCACAGAAGCAGGAAAATATCCTTTTTCAAACTTCTGGAAACATCTTCACATAAGATAATGATTCATGGCGTTTGAAAATATTTGATCACAAAATATGTTAAGGTAGAGAAATATTAGGTTGTTTGGAAAATAATATCCGATTTTTTTGTTATAATAGTTACACAAAACGATATTCAGTCATTTAAGTGCCATACGTGCTACACACTTGGGCGATCATGTCTCGAAAAGACATGAATGACTGGGCAGAAGATTATCCCACAGTAGGTTGCCATTGCTTTCTACGGTAGACTGGTTGCCAACCAAGGCTATAGAACCCAATCTGTCCTGTTATTTAACGTATAACTGGAAGGAATAGACGGATTAATACCTTTCCCAAGAGTATTTGCGCTTAAGTGAATACAAGAAATTCAGCTGGAATTCGAACTCGGCTCCCCGATTTCTCGTTCCGAGCAGATATCCACTGCACCACAAATTACTCATTCTTAATGATTAAAGCCACCCCCTTCGTTAATTTTATATCAAACTCTTTCAAAATTTAAATTAAAACGTTATATTATTTACATTGTTCGAACAGCTATCCTCATTTTTATCGTCATATTCACGGTGTTTCGGTCGTTGTAAGCCCCGACCTTCTGCAAGTAACTGGAATTTCGAACAGAACCCTTATTTCGATCATTTGCGTAGATTGTTCTCATTATAAAAATTATATATCCATCATCTTGAACCTGAAAAATGAGATGTGCTTACCTTTTTACATGAGTTCGGTTATAAACTACTGTCAATATTAACAAAGCATGGATTGAAGGATCCACTTGTGATCGGTCAGTATGGCACTGGTTCCTGGAGTTCCTGCAGTATTGATGCGAATCTTGAAGATCAGTGTGGTAGAGGACATTCATCTTTAAAATGTTAATCGACACCTGACAAAACCAATAGTAGAAAAACTCACTTCAAAGTGTCAGAGAAATTTCTGACAATGGGTGTCATCTTTTTCGACAATATCGAACCATCTGAACAACATTAGTATGGTGAAGAAACTCGATAAATGGATTCCTCAGCGAAAGACAAAATGTATGACATTTTGAAATATGTTCAATGCTGCATCTGTAAAAATCAAATGAATCATTTCTTGACTGAATAGTGATTTGTAATATGAAATGGATCCTTTATGACAATTGTAAACGATCAAATCAATGGCTTCATCATGACAAAGCACCCAAACACTTCCCAAACCAAAATTTCACTATAAGAAGGTTATGGTAACTGACTGTCGTTCCGACATTAGCTTTATCAATTACAGGCTTTCTGGAATCTAATCAGAGCATCATTGCTAAAGTTTACTGCTAACGACTGGATAAAATACCCATTCAGTTAAGCAAAATGCCACCGGAACTGGTCAATCGGCGAGATCCAATCCTGCTTCATGATAATTCTCGGCCACATGTTGCCAAGGTGACACTGCAGAAGGTCACCAACTTGGGATACAAGACTTTGCCACATTCACCAGATATCTCCTGATCTTTCGCACACTAACAACTTTTTCAAGCATCTGCACAACTATTTTAAGCGAAGAAATATTCTGTTGCAAAGGAGATGCAGAAATTGCATTCAAAGATTTCTTGACATCAAAATCTCTAGAGATTTTTTTTATCGTAAAGACATAAATAAACTTTTAACACGATAGATAGTAATGTAAAAATGTTCAGGGTTCCTATTTTGACAGATTTAAACAGTGATGAAATACATTAATTCAGGAATAAAAGTTGAATCTAAAATCGGATATTACTTTCTGAACTGACTAATATAAGGATGGTATTTCAGTTTTTGGAATGTGATATTTATTTCGAACATCAAAAGCAATAACAGCTCAACATTACATGATTATAAAATCTTTGAATATTCAATATTTAAGAAAATGTTCCTGTAATATGATCGCACAATTCTCGTTTCCCACCTCTTTGCATTCTGCTTTTATATAAAAGCGCTTGCATATCGTAACATTGTTTCTCTTAATCCCGCTGTATAGAGGCACAATTCAAAATAATGGAACGTTTGAAACAACGAATAATGCAACGATAAATTTCTTTCTTAATGTTTGCTTCCCCTAAAAGATAAACAGGTACAACTCAATTTCCATGCACTTTATTTCATTTTTGCAACAATTATTTCCAATCAAGTTTCATAAACAACCATTAGAATATATTTATTTTGTATCTTGTATTTTTTTACATAAACGCAGATGTATAAATCCATTAAATAAATGAATTAATGGTTGATACATTTGCACATAATTAATGTAACCATGTCAATTTATATGTTCTAATACGGAAAAGTATAAAGATTTTCAATAATATATGCATATTGTTTAGAATGCACGTTTTGAGTCGGATTATCTTGGAATCTTAGGATGTGCGTTACGGTGCAGTGGATATCGACTCGGAACGATGAATCAGGGAGCCGAGTTCAAATTCCAGTAGAATTCCTTGCACTCACTTACGCGCAAATACCCTTGGGAAATGTATTAATCCATTTCTTCCTTCCAGTTATGGCTTAAATGACAGAACAGATTGGGTTCTATAGCCTTAACTGGCAACCAGTCTACCACAGAAAGCAATGGCAACCTACTGCGGGATAATCTTCTGCCCAGTCAGCCATGTCTCTTTTGAGACATGATCGCCCAAAGCGTGTATGGCACTTAACTGACTAACCTGGTAAAATAAACATCTCTAAGAAGATTTTTGAAAAAAATGATCGAGTATAAATGCCTGGAGATAAAAACAGAAAAAAATGTGGCACTTAAAAGCTAAAACTGCTCCTGTTGAAGTTAGAGCTTTGGGTATGATAAAGAAAGGCGACATGATCGCCCAAGCGTGTATCACGTATGGCACTTAACTGACTGACTGAATCTTGGAAAGGAAATAATGGCATTCCGACATCTGAGGAAAAGGGTGCATTGGGTAAAAATGTTGGGAACGATTATTCAATTTGAAAGCGCAACCAACTTAATGTTTGAAATCAAAATCTATGTTTGAAATTGAAATTTTGAACTTTGAGTGTGGTTCTATACATTCTCAAAGTCTGAAGTGAAATGTTAAAATGAGTCTAGTTCGGATAATTGAAAATGATCTCAGTCTTTCTTTCCATTTCACGTTTGAATAGTCTAAGTTCGGAAAACCGAGGTGCCAATAATCGAGGAAATGCCGTATTATGAAAAGAAAGCGTAAATGATGGCACCAGTGAAAATAACCTTCACAGATCATCTGAAAGAAGAAATAAAGATGATGTATAAATAAAAAGGGCGCTGCAAATATCATGAATCGAGCATGTGAGCAATGATGAGGTTCTGGAAATGATCGAAACAAAAAGGAAATTAGTACTGAGCATTAGGAAGAGACAGATAAAGTTCTTGGTACATGCAATGAGGAAATAGGGCCTGGAGAACCTGATACTAACAGGCCAAATAGAGGAGAAAAAGAGACAGAGGAAAGCAGCGGATAACATATTTGAAGGACCTAATCAGGTGGATGACGGAACGAGGGTTGCATGGGGTAACAGGAGAAGGCGTGCTAAGAGCCACTAGGGATAGGGAGACGTGGAAAGCCATGATCGCCTACGTCCTGAAAGAACAGGTTACATAGAAGAAGAAATTAAAAAGAGAGATCTTTACTAAAGCCTTGCAGCATCAATGTCTACCAGAGGCAGTGATCAGAAACAAATACTTGTAAATACTTTTCTACTTAATGCCGAATTTTTATTTTGTAAGTTATTGCACATAATAAAAGATTTATATTTTTAAATTATAAAAAAACATCTTATTTTAATTGTTTTGGGGTAAAACTTCCAAAGTTTTGGAAGACACTGCATACTCGTTTAGCCTAATACAACCTTTATTCAATTATGAATGTTGCATTTAGCGTATGAAATTCGTACTGAAATGATTGTTATATTTGTTAATGAAAAACAAAATCAAAGATAATCTGAATAAAAAATAAATAGTTTATTAAGTCACTTCTTGGAATCATTTATTCAAAGAAACAGAACAGAAAAGAACAGGAAATAAGAAGACGGAGGATAATGATTGACATTGCATTTAGATTTTGAAAATGAAAGTTTATTGGAAAGCAAGGAGCTAGAAGAGAGTCCCACAAGCGAGAAATACGAGATAAATAAACGCTAGTATAGAAATTACGGTTATATTAAGCTATTTCAAATGTAAAATGATGAAACCTTACCACCAGTCTAGTACTTCGCTTATATTCACAAAGCTATAGTACTAAAGGGATGTGCGTTGTAGTGCAGTGGATATCGGCTCGAAA
This sequence comes from Ascarosepion bandense, assembly GCA_037127315.1. NCBI lineage: Eukaryota > Metazoa > Mollusca > Cephalopoda > Sepiida > Sepiidae > Ascarosepion > Ascarosepion bandense. Next base: position 4,739,123 of record JBBBDQ010001459.1, read on the forward strand.
CGACAAATCGGGGAGCCGAGTTCGAATTCCAGTTGAATTCCTCGCATTTACTTACGCACAAATACCCTTTGGAATGTATTAATCCGTCCCTTCTCTCCAGTTATGGCTTAAATAATAGAACAGATTGGGTTCTATAGCTTTGGCTAGCAACCAGTCTATCTATTTTTTGTTTTTACAGTAACATTTCCCCTCTGCAATGTATTTTATCTGGATAGAAGGGAAAGATAACGGTTAACTCTAGACTTGAGCAACTAAAGATTGTGGCGATTGGGGAAAACATTTTCTTGGGCGTTTGTTCCACAGGTTAGTGGTTCCCGGAAAGAATCTGTTTGAGTAAAACTTGCTTCTCACTGATGAAATCCGGGGTCATTGTGGGTTGCTTGCTACAATATATGCGTTTCATGGCGGATCCTAGCCGTGAAGGTTAGACCTGGCAGAACCAAGGAACGTAATTCGATTGAGCATTTTTCATGTTCGTTACAGGATCTGTGAGAGACTCACCACATTCCCCAAGTGAGGCTTGAGGTTGGAAAATAAATGTATTCCTAGTTTCAATCCATTTTGTCTTGTTACTCGCTGAACTAGTAATAATGCACGAATTGCTAATGGTGTCATCTATCATTGGAATTTAATTACAGCTGCCTTAAAGTCTGTAATCTTTTCTTTTTTTTTTAATCATATCACCCCGAACAAGGCGGTAACGCCACTGATGTGCAGGGGGCTACATAGGAGTGAAAAGATTAGAAAAGAGAAAAACCGGAAACCTCATCCTAAACAGGAAACAAGGTTGAGCCTCTTCACCTGTTCAATAGACGTGGGTGGAGTGTGAACCGGGCGATAGATTAGTCTATCTACTCCAATTGAAAAAAAAGTAAGAAAAAAAGTGAGAAGATTGGAAAAGAGAAAACCGGAAACCGCATCCTAAACAGGAAACAAGGGATGAGCCTCTTTACCTGTTCAATAGACGTGGGTGGAGTGTGAACCGGGCGAAAGTTTAGTCTATCTACTCCAATTGAAAAAAAAACAGTAATAAAGCATAAATTTATTGTTGTTGATTGAACAAAAAAGAGATAAGTCAGTGTTATTTTTATTAAACTATTGTTGTCTCCGGTTTCATTGATATTTTAGAATCTTGAAAAAAGATCTCCTTTCACTCAGAACTTTAATTTATTAATTTCACTCAGAACTTTAATTTATTAATTTCACTCAGAACTTTAATTTATTAATTTCACTTCAAGAACTTTAATTTATTAATTTCACTCAGAACTTTAATTTATTAATTTCACTCAGAACTTTAATTTATTAATTTCACTCAGAACTTTAATTTATTAATTTCACTCAGAACTTTAATTTATTAATTTCACTCAGAACTTTAATTTATTAATTTCACTCAGAACTTTAATTTATTAATTTCACTCAGAACTTTAATTTATTAATTTCACTCAGAACTTTAATTTATTAATATTCATAGGTCATTTTTGTCTTTTTCTAAAAACAAAAACGCAACAATAAACAAAAAAATGAATTTATATTGCTGCTACAAAAGTTGGTTCTTAGTCAAGAAAAATATCTCAATTCGATAATTTTATTATCTTTTTTTAAATACTAACAATAATTGTAATATTATACACTTTAAATATTTCATTTTCTACAAATCTACTTAAGATAAGCTCCTAAAATCTGTCTTTTCTATATTTGACCAGTGATATCTGTTGTCTTTAAATTAAGTTACAGAAAGTCTCTTCACACCTTTAGCTCTCTCCTCGGTACAGTTGTTGATTTTAATGATAATTTTAATTCTTCTTTGGATGCCCAATTCATTTAATCTAAATCTTCTCACAAAGCCCTTCCGGTCTGTTCCAAAGCATCCAATAATGACGGCTACAATTGTTCATCTTCATAGTCTAAAAACGTTTCCACATCCATTGCAATGTCTCGGTATTTTCATAGTTTTTTACATTCTTTCAGTTTTACTCTGTCATCAACTGAAACAATGAATATCCATGACAAAGTTTCTTCTTTTTATTAAATATATTTAAATCTGGTTATCTGGCTTGTGGCTAGTAAAATGCTTTGGCTAGTAAAATGCTCCTTTTTTTCTTATTCTCTCATGTAGATACTGTTTTCTTCATCTGCTATCATATGATCTGATATCTTTTTCTCCGTGAGTACAGAACTTATATTCAAATCACTACCAGCTTATACAAAGCGCAATATTAAAAAAAAATTAACATCTAGGTAAATTTCTATATAAAAGAAAATGATCCCAACTGATCATCAGTGACCTTAAAAACTAAAATGCATTTTATCGTTCAGATCCCACCCGTTCAAAATCCTGAATTCACCACTGCAATTTACTAATGAAAATATTTGCCGTTTCCTTACGTAAAAAATCTTGCATCCATTGACCGACTAGAAAATTCTAGTGTCGGTTAAAATTTATAAAATATTTCTATAAAAACAACTTCTCACGGAAATAAGTTTCTCAAATCCACTAAATGTTATCCTGCTTTCCAGTACTGATGGGGGTTTTCTTCCTAACCTTTTGTTCGAAGTAGTGTGGAAAGTCAGGTTTACGTCAATATTTCCTTTTCAAGCAACATGTGATATCCATTTTAGTGGTTACTGCTGATGAAGGTTCTCAAGTGATGCGTGGTCTGTTATTTGGTAGAGTTATTTACTTGTGATTCTGTAGCACCTGTCTAAAACAATCGTAGATAGGTAGACCTCGCTAAGACCTACAGACTCAATTTGCTGGAAGTTATTTTTAATCATCGGTCTTAGAAAGCGTTTGTATACCACTGACAAGATGCAGTACGTCTCTTCGGATTCTTAATATTCACTTCGTTATTCATCAGAGTTATGTAAGTGTTGTCATGATATGAATCGTCTTGAACACTAATTTTAAAGCTTGTTCTTTTAGTAATAAGAAAATAACACTCTCCTAGTCAGACTTGTCATCGACTAAATATAACTTCCATTAATCAATATGTTTATTCGAACTATTGTTTTCATTTTTTATATAGATGTTGTTATTATTATAGAGATAATGTTTCGACCAAATAACCTTTAGCCATCGTTATTATTTTTATCCATTTTATGTGATGATTATTGTGAGATTTCTGTATATATGTTCTTGCGCGTTTCTGTTAAATCTGAGTAAATTGTTTCACAACTTGCAGGAATTGAACTCACGAGGAAAGGAGCATTTTACTAGCCAAAGCATTTTACTAGCCACTACAGCGCCGTCATTTCTGAAATTGGCGTTCACTGAATGAAAAAAGAAAGCTAAATAGGAGTAAAAAATATAAACAAAACTCATTAAACATTGCAAATGTAAATATGATAAAATGAAGTGGTGAAAAAAAAACAAAATTAAATTGTCTCTGTTGTCATCATTTTTGTCAAGCAATAATGGATTTCTGTAATTTCTTCCCTAAGTCATTTTTTTTTCTATTAATGAATCCATATTGCTGCCTTTTTTCCTCTGATGCTTTTTTTGTTGTTGTTATTGCTGTTTTTATTATCAAAATTTCATTAAACAAACTCTATTTGCAGCTACTCTTCGTTAATGATTCATTTTTTGTCGGCAAAATATTTGTTTTTGGGTTTGTTTTTTTTTCATTCTTTCTTTCTGTATGGCATTATGGTTCTGCACTCATTATTATCATCGACCACCTCATTTGAATTATTGGTTTTTCGTGTGATTATTTGATCATTTTGAGTTGTTTTTTGCTTGCTTCTTTGTTTTCTCAATGTTTTCTTCACATTAACAAAACTTTTAGATGACAATTAACACCCCTTAACGAGAAAAAAAAACAGATTCTACCTTTGTTTTTATTTTTGTTTTTTTGTTATTCTTTTTACTCTTTTCTTTCAAAAAAACTTATCTTCATTTTTCTTTTTTTTTTTTTGCCGTTCGTTTTTGTTTGTTTTTCTTTGTTGATCTTTTAAAGCATAAAAACTTCCAACAATGTCCGAGTAATCAACCAATCCTCAAACCAAGCAATTCCCAAAAATCTTACCCTGACTATTAAAGTTTACCCCGTTTTGAAACTTTGTCAGTCACGTGGATAGTTCTTTGTCGCTTTTGTAACTAAATATCCTATTATCCCCTTTTGTGGATGTGCGTCAGTGAAAGGACTTATACTTCAGTGTATCTCCATTTTCTTTTATTACTAATGTAATCCTTACAAAACCCTTTAATTTTATTGCCTTGTCAATTTTTTATTTTCCTTTTGTGACATTTTAAAATCATGTCTGGATGCACAAAGCCAGCAGAGAAATTCTATTCACGCATATCTAAGCGCTTTCAGATTCTTCCTCTTTTACTGAACCATTAATAATAAGATTACATCGTAATAGGTCTTGTTATCTCAAGAACTAATGTTATTGATAAAAAAATATTGCGCAATATGAGTCTAAACTAAGTTGAGTGATACAAAATAAATGCCGTCCTTATGACGTAATCAATATTATATATTGCGAAGACCAGTATCTGTGAAATGTTCTCTGTATGACCATTAAAACTAATGAAGAATAATATGTTTTTTTAAATTATCAAAATTAAATGATTCTAAATGTCACTTCTAGATATTTATCTGATAAAGAAATCTATTCAATGGCGCAAACAATCTGGAAAATTACTAGAGGGAGATATTTATAATTAGTAGTTATTGATTAATGGCGGCCACGATCTTAATAATATAGAATACGCATGACACAGTGTTGATGGCAAACATGGAATTAAAACTGAAAGAACTCTTCAACAATGTAATAAAGTAAATTGAGAAGAAATGACTAAACATCAATTATAAGGCCGAATGTATGATAGTCACCAAAAGGAGCAGCCCAAGATGTTAAGTGCGAATTAAGTAGTAAAGTAAATTGAGAAGAAATGATTAACCATCAATTGTAAGCAGACAGAATCTATGATTGTCAACAAGTGGAAAAACCCAAGATGCGAAGTACGAATTGGAATAGTTCAGGAAAACGAGAAAAAAGACTAACAATCAATTATAAAAAAAATAGAATGTACAATTGTCAGCAACAGGAACAGCCCAAGATGCGAACTACGAATTGAAGTAGTAAAGGAAAGCGAGAAGAAAGGACTAAACATCAATTATAAGGCAGAATGATTGACAGCAGCAGGAACAGCCCAAAATGCGAACTACGAATTGAAGTAGTAAAGGAAGGCAAGAAGAAAGGACTAAACATCAATTATAAGGCAGAATGATTGACAGCAGCAGGAACAGCCCAAAATGCGAACTACGAATTGAAGTAGTAAAGGAAAGCGAGAAGAAAGGACTAAACATCAATTATAAGGCAGAATGATTGTCAGTAACAGGAACAGCCCAAGATGCGAACTACGAATTGAAGTAGTAAAGGAAAGCGAGAAGAAAGGCCTACCTATCAATTATAAGACGGAATGTATGGCCGCTGGCAAGAGGGGGACGAACAAAATGTGCGCTGCAAATTGAAGATGCCAGAATCCAGCATGTGCAGGAATTTAACGATCTGTGATGTGTTGTAACAGACGATAGAATATGTGACATTGAAATCTGAAGGTGCAGTGGAAGAGCAAAAGATGCCTTTCAAATGAAGTTACTAAGAAACATATGAAAGTTACGAGTAGTTAGTTACAGCAGTTAACGAGAGCAGCTAACGACAGCTACTAGTCAGGCAGCGTAATAATTCCTTCGAACTTAATTACTTCTATATTACTGTTTATTAATACTTCCTTTGAATATCTTGTTTCTTGATATACTAAAACACTGTTTTGAACCTACCTTCTTGTTCCGTGTCTTACTTCCGGCACAATCCAGTCACTACAACTTTGCGGTGAAGTTTCGCCACAACTACACAACAGCAAACTTGACTAAAATTTTCTTGTTAGTTAAAAAAATATGTTCAACTTTTTTCTTAATAAATAAGATGCTTTACAAAAGATGAAACAAAAAAAAGTATTAAGAAACAGGAAAATTAGAAATAAAGAAAAGCGTGATGAATAACGATGTAATATCTATCCTCATATTATGGCAGCTGATGCTGGACAATTTCCTCACAGATGCAAAAGAGACTTCAGGCAATAGAATGTATTATACAGAAGGATGCTGGGAATACCATGGGCAGATCATGTAAGTAAATAGGAAGTTTTCATGAAAAACGGAAACAAAAACGATACTTGTACCTAGAATCAGGAAGAGCAAGTTGACATTTGGGGAGGGCATGATGAGGACGGAAAGCTTAAATAATTTTACACTCACGGGACATGAAGACAGGAGGAACAGAGAGAAACAGCGAGTAAACTATCTTACAGGCTGGTCTAAACGAATAGCAGAACAGAGAATTGAGCTCAGTAAAAAGACAATCGTTGCTAAGAGCTAGGAAGAATTGGAAATTATGGAGAGTCATGATCATCCAGACCCTGAAGTAACAGTGTACCAAGCGTAATTCTGAAGAGTTCTTTACTGATTAGAACTTTTTCGAAACATTCTTAGGTTTGGTTGATTTTGTTTAGTGACATATCAACCTCTATGGGTTATTTAATGCTGAAATCTAAATATTTTGAACAAAATTCTATGAGTTCAATCAAATCTATTGTTTGTAATTTTACTATAGATACACTACCGGCCATAATTATTAAGCTACCCTAGTTATTTAAAAGAAATTATGTATTTTATACTATTTTTAGTATTCATTGCCAAGTGGATAATTCTAAATGAAAAGAGAATGGTTGTTTTATTATTATTACTTTGCAAAATTTTACAAGTCAAGGAAGCAAAGATGAACTCGTCCGAATCACCCTAAATTTTCTTCAATCTCTCATTGATAAAATTGTAATATAGGAAATTATTAAATATTTATAAATTAATTTGATGCACATGTTATTGTGCAGTATTAGCAAAAGAACAATTCTATTTTCATTTACAATTATTCACTTGGCAATAAATACTAAAAAATAGTACGAAATACATCATTTTTTTAAACACTGAGGTGGCCTAATAATTATGGCCGATAGTGTAGGTATTGTGAGTAAATTCTTTTTATAAAAATGAATTATAGTATTTTTAATATAAAAATTTATTGTTATACTTTTATGGTGTTTTATTTTTGCTTCAGTTGTCATAATGTCTTGTTTTCCTAATTTGCTCTTAGCTATGACCCTAACAGTTGCTACCATCTCGAGAGTCAGAGTGGACCTGGGAACAACAGCAATTAAGAGGTGGTTCTCGCCCCCTCAAAATCTCCAATCATAGACCTTGCTGCCGAGTGTAGTTTATCGTCATATCCAGGACCAGAAACATTCTTAGCATTGACAAGTAAAACTTAGTTTATTTCATGAATTTTTCTCTTTTCTCTCATATTTTACCTCAGCAGTTACTAATCTAAACTTATTTATAAATGGAACTTTGTCTGTGTGTGTGTCTGTGTGTGTGTCCGTTACCTATAGACTCCGAAACGGCTGAACCGATTTTCTTGAAAATTTACACAGTTGTACTATAAGCGTCTGCGAGTGTTCTTTTGTGTTGAAGTATCCCCGATAAATATAAAAAATCGATAATCGAAAAAATCGGGTTATAGAAGGAGTGTTCCGATTTTAATCAAATTTGATACTCTCATAAACAAAGACATAAGAAACGATATTCAGAAGTTTCAAGATTTCAGTTCTTACAATAGTGCAGAAAATCGATAATATATATATATATTTTATCGATTTTATATATATATATATATATATATATATATAAGCAAGATGTTTGTGTGTGTGTCTGTTTATCTGTCTGTATGTCCTTTATACAAATCCACAATTTTTATCCGATTCTTATCAAACTTCACACAAATATTCTTTAGCCTGAGTCTGAGCTGCAGGACCTTGGATTAGTTTTAAAGCATTCATTACACCCGAGCAACGCCGGGCTATACTGCTAGTATCACATATCGACAAACTGACATAAACAATATTATTGAGTTTCTGTCTGAGTCTATATCTGTGTCTGTTCGTGCGCCTATCACAGCGTGTGTGAAATAAAGATTTTTGAATTAGCCGTAATTCAGTTCCATATTTGACACTCGTAGTGAAGACTTGACGAAACTTCGATTTACCTTTTTTGATTGCAAAAAATCATGTTTACACGAACTTCTTTGGCGTTGTTCTTGATCGTAATCATAAAACTTTGATTGTTGCTAGGAGCAAAGCAAAGTTTAGTTGGTGTGGTATTTTTTCTCCTTTTTTATTTCAAGAGAAAAATAAGCTAACATTTCCCAAAATATTGGCAATAACTTTTCCCTTTTTAATATTGAAACACATAAAATTCGAATAAAGGTTTTAAACAATAATCCGAATGAAGATTCCGCCGCCTATTCAGTGATTTGCTTTCAACAAATAATTGAAGGAAAAATTTACGGGTTCTATCCTGAACATTTCAGCCACAAATCCAGTTTGATTTTCTTGTTTCATGACTGTAAACCTTATAACGAGTAATGCCTGTAGCTTTACGATTTGCCATATTTTGTTGCTTGTAGCGAGGAAATAACCGTAAAGCATGCGTTGTTAGGGTAGAAAAACAAAGTGTGAACATTTTTCAAGTGTAGCGACAAATTTCATTATGTCTTCATTATGTGGTTGAAATAAAGAGATTTTTTGGCGTTGCCAAATGCACGTTTTTTCACGTGCCAAGTCCCTTCAGGTCATGGTCGATAATGACCCTCCACAGCTTCCTAGCCTTCGTAACTCTAATAAATGTTTGTCTCTATCCATCTCCGTTCCTATTCTGCGAGTTAAAGGAGAGTGGGAAGAAAGGGATAGCTACATAAAAGGGGAAAAAGAAAAGGAGGAAGAAAAAGGGGAAAAAGAAAATAGAGAAAAAAAGGTAACATGATATAATATTTGGCTCTGCCAAAGGTTTTTTTCGAAAAATGTTCTGTTTAAAATAATATCGTCTTTCTATTGTAGGGATAAAATTACTTTAAATTCTACTACTGGAATAAAAGAAGAGGAGCGGAAAAAGAAAACTGGAGGGGTTCTAGACAGAGAATTTTGATAAATAATGTGTAACGATGTTAGCGATCATGGCTCTCCACAATTTCCTGTCCTTTATAGCTCTTGATAAATTTTGTCTTTTGTTATCTCTCCGAAACCTTGCTCCGCCATCCATTTAGTCAAGCTCTCTTGGTAAGTTATGCTTTGTTTTCCTCTGTTCTTTTTGCCTCTGTGTATCAAATTTTCCAAGCCTTCTTTCTCCATTATGTACCCTATAAATTTCAATTCTCTTCTTGGTGTTAAGTGTAATTTTTATTCCCTTTACTTTAAAACTCCTTTGTTACTCATATGTTCGGCCTATCGTATCCGCAGCATCTTTGTGTAGAACCACATTTCTGTTAATTCAAGTCTCTTCTTTTAAATAAACTTTTTTTTAATCATATCACCCCAATCAAGGCGGTAACGCCACTGATGTGCAGGGGGCTACGTAAGAGTGAAAAGATTGGAAAAGAGAAAGCCGGAAAACCACATCCTAAACAGGGAACAAGGGATGAGCCTCTACACCTGTTCAATAGACGTGGGTGGAATGAGAACCGGGCGATAGTTTACGCTATCTACTCCAATTGAAAAAAAAAGAGTGAAAAGATTGGAAAATAGAAAGCCGGAAACCACATCCTAAGCAGGGAACAAGGGATGAGCCTCTACACATGTTCAATAGACGTGGGTGGAGTGTGAACCGGGCGATAGTCCAATACTCGTTGAAATATGACAAACCAGAAACGAAGATGAAAAATATCGTTCAAAGAAATAGAGTTCGCTCAAGTGTTTATCCGCGAAGAATTCAAAACAGAATCAATTTCTGTTGGACGGAAATATACATTTGTAAAGTAAAGAGACCATTACATTGAACGTCGGCAGTAATCACATACAGTTAGATCTTATTTTATGAAAGCACTGAGTAATTTTTGATAATGCCTTTTAGATAAACACATGATTGGAGGCAGTTTAAATTCGTATGATGACCATGCAATAAGTAGAATATCAAACGTCTGTGACATCTGGTGAAGTATTTACAGGCACCCAAATCAGTAGACTATTTAATAGGAGCAATTTTAATCCCTTCAGAGTATAGGGTTGAATAAAACCAATACATTATTGGTCAGTGACTAAAGGTAAAGTGGCTTTCCACGGCAAATCGTTCACTTTTATACAATCAAGTTAGTATTAGGTTGTCACATATAAAATGACGCATTTTGTTTGGTTGTTAATCCGATCGTCTGACGAAGTAATCTCCTTCAGTCAGTTGAGTGCCTTACGCGAAACACGCTTGGGCGATCATGTCTCGAAAGAGACATGACTGACTGAGCAGAAGATTATCCCGCAGTAGGTTGTCATTGCTTTCTGCGGTAGACTGGTTGCCAACCAAGGCTATAGAACCCAATCTGTCCTGATATTTAACCCATAACTGGAAGGAATAAACGGATTAATACCTTTACCAAGGGTATTTGCGCGTAAGTGAATGCAATGAATTCAATTGAAATTCGAACTCGGCTCCCAGATTTCTCGTTCCGAGCTGATATCCACTGTACCACAACGCACATCTCCTTAGTATGCAAAAATACCTTTACTTATCCCTTATTTTTATTTCAATATATTGTTACTCATAAGCCAAAAAAAAATTAATACTGTGAAACAATGTCGAGTAATCTTATCGTATGAGTAAAAATTGGGGAAAAAGAACCATTTTTGCACCAAATCATTACATGCGATGAGAAATGGATACTCTTTGGCACTAAGAGAATAAGCCAGTGTTTAGATGCAAGTGAATCACCAAAACAATACCCTAAACATCCACTTCACCCTAAAAAGTTAATGATTACTGTATGGAGGTCTTTTAAAGGGGTTATTCATTATTCATTTTTACCTCAGTAGATAACAATAACAGCAACCTCCTGTTGTAGAGAAATTTAGTGTATGGACGAAAATTTGAAAAAGAAATTTCCCAGAGGAGTGAAAAGCGGTGACCCAATTTTGCTGCACAACAACACAGGAGCGCACGCTTCTCGGTCAGGTGTCCGAAGGCTGCATAAGTTTGAATTATAAACTTTTGCCTTATCCTCCTTATTCACCTGATATATCTTTTGAGGCTAACCACGAGTTGACCCATTTTTTGGCATCTTCATGAGAACGAAAGTGCTACTCAACCAAGATATGTGCCATCGATCGAAACGAGTGATAATCGAACAGAGCTATGTCTGGTGAATAGGGCGGGTGGATAGAACTCCTCATTTAAGTGTTTCCAAGTAGGTTTTCACCTGTTTTGCAACATGTAGCCTAGAGTTGTCATGTTGCAAAATTACTTTGCGTGTCTCCGCCCGTATAACGGCCGTCTTTTCTTCAATGCTCGGCTCAAACGCATCAGTTGTCGATAGCGATCTTCCCACTATGGTTTCGGTCGGTTTGAGCAGCTCATAATAAACTACACCCAGCTGATCCCACTAAATGCAGAGCAGAAGCATTGATATTCAGTTTTGCCGCCAATGTCGATGTATGGCCGGGCTTACACCACGATCTTCTACACTTAGGGTTATCGACGGCCACAATACGATGCAAAAAGATATATTTTCGTTTTCTGTCGTTGACAAAACGCCGTTCGACGTCTCTCGACTTCAGTTCGTACGGCACCCAATGTCCTTGCTTTTCAATCATTCCTAATGCTTTCAAACGTTTTCAAGCTGTTGTGTGGTCAAGTTCCAATGATTCTGCAAGTTCAGCGTGCGCCTGACATGAGTCTTCTAGAAGTAATGCTTCCGAATCTTCGTCGTCAAACGTTTTCGGTGTGCCGGACCGTTCTTTATCTTCGACATCAAAATCATTATTTTTGAAGCGTCTAAACCGATCTTTGTATGTTGTTTCCGGCGGATCATGGTCGCCGTAAGTCTCAACAAAAATTATGTGCGCTTCAGCTGCAGATTTCTTTTGAATAAAGTAGTGTAGTAAAATTTCCCGCAAATATGCTTTCTTTGGCACGAATTCCAACATCCGTTTAACGCTATGAAAAACAAAATTGTTTATACTTCAGTGAAATGACATACACTAAATTTTAAGCTTGCTTATAGTACTTCCCTTTAGATGTTGTACCATCTGAAAATACACATTCTGGGAACGACAACTGTTAGAAAATAGTGAGAACTTATTCCTATAATTCCTATAAATATCTATATATCAATTACAATCCATTCCTATCGATATAAATCTATTACAATCTATTTTTATCAATCTCTATCTATCTATATATCTATCACGATCTATTCCTATCACTATCTATCTGTCCATCACATTCTATTTCTAGCAATATCTATTTATCACAGTCTATATCTATCTAGCTAGCTATCTAGCTAGCTAGCTATGCTTAGTCTTTATCTATCTATCTATCTATCTATCTATCTATCTATCTATCTATCTATCTATCTATCTATCCTTAGTCTTTATCTATCTATCTATCTATCTATCTATCTATCTATCTATCTATCTATCTATCTATCTTATCTATCTATCTATCTATCTATCTATCTATCTATCCTAGTCTTTATCTATCTATCTATCTATCTATCTATCTATCTATCTATCTATCTATCTTCTTCCTTTAAATTAACTTCTTTCTTTCAGCTTTCCTTCTATCGCGCTTTTCTCCCTTTTGTTCCTATTTTACAGATTCTTCACCCTCCTTGTTTACAACCAAGTAAATTCCGATCCCATACTTTTCGTCTGTCACGAAACCTTTCCATTTCCCTTTCCATATATTAAAAAGATTTATCCTTGCTGAGATCTCAGAGCGAAATTTAATCGTAGTTTTGCTGGCAACGAGGGCTGCATAGTCGTGGACTTGTTCTAGATTAATGCTGAAATGCTCAAATATTAAATTTACATGTTAATCTGAATATTAATACAAAGTATATCGTAAACAAATTTACTGTTGATGCACAAAACCAACACATTATTCATAATTTTGGTTTTCATATCAAGCTTTGCCGCCGAAATAACATTAAATGATTTTTTCTGATGATAGACCTGTTAGATTAATATATGGAACACGGTTTCTCAGAGATTCTCATTAACACAACGATGGCATAAAATACAAGCAAATGTAGAAACCGCGTAACTTGTTTTCGAAAAGACGATTTTATTTCAGTGTCAGAGCTTCCTTGAAAGACAGTTTAATCTGCAAGCATTTTTTGTCTGAAGGAAATTTTCTTTTCCTTTCTTTTTGGAGAGGTTATTGTTTGTCTGATTATTTATTAAACTTGGGGCCGGCTGATTTCACAAAGCGAATGATCATAATTGGACAAGAAAAGAGAAAGCAAATAATATTACGTCGTTCAGCGCCAATACATAAAGAAATGGAATATTAAGGCCGAAATAAATGATTAATAATGATGAGCGGTTGCGTGTTCCATTTCGTGTGCTTATTATATGCTTGGTTATGTGCATGAGTGTGTGGGCGTCTAGGACACTTCGGCGTGGTATAATGGTTAGCAAGCTTGTCTCGCTAGAACAATTGCTCCCGCGTAGTGAGTTCGGTCTTAACTGAATGCCCCATATTTGTGCCGCATCTAAGCTATGCTTAGAAAATTACGATGCGTGTGGGCTTGTGTATGAAAATTATAGTCGCATAAATATGTATAGTAAACTGTGGATTTTGCATTAACCATGTATACACGCACACATATACATGCATACTTATACACCCACCTGTATGCAGACACACACATTTATATATATATATATATATATATATATATATATATATATATATATATAGACTACCGGCCATAATTATTAAGCCACCCCATATTCTTTAATGATCTATTTCATACTATTTTTAGTATTTATTGTCAAGTGGATAATTCTAAGGGAAAACAGAATGGTTCTTTTGTTATTATTACTTTGCAAAATTTTACAAGGCGGCCAAGAAACCCTTGCTTCGGCCAGCCAATAAGAAGAGATTAGCATGGGGAAGAGATCACAAAAACTGGACACCAGAACAGTTCATTTGATGCACATGTTATTGCGCAGTATTAACAAAAGAAACATTCTATTTTTATTTAGAATTATCTACTTGGCAATAAATACTAAAATTAGTATGAAATACATCATTTTGGTGGGGTGGCCTAATAACTATGATCGGGAGTATATATATATATATATATATATATATATATATATATATATATATATATAATGGCTGGCTACTTGCTTCTGGGCATACCCGTCTCTCAGGATAGCCAAGAAATTCTTATTAAAGACTCCCACTCAACCAACAGTCTACTGTAGTTTATATTGGAAATATGCTAAGCTGACCTTAGTTACAGTTTCTGAGGGAGAGTTCAGAATCTAGCGAGATCAATTTTGTTTTTTAACAATGCCATTATACTCAAATCCTCTGTCACAATGGCTTATGACATCGTGCTAGCACAACATATATATACATGTGCATATATACACATATACCGGCATTAATATACCTCGAAAGCCAAACTAGTAATATTCCGAGTGTATCCTGAATGTTCACCTATTACGATGAATGTGTACTCTCTCAGAGAGAGGCATCACTATATCTGATACAGTAACACCTCAATATTCGGACAGAGCGGATTAGCTGAAAGAAAAGGAAAGACAACATGATTTGTTCTCAAAAAGATTTTTACACTGCTAAATCATGCACAATATTTTACACCTCTGTGTCTTCTCTGTAAATAATTTCATGGTAACTATTCGAATAATCTCTTTGCTATGGTACCTACTCATTTTGAATTTAAACAGTACTAGACCGGCGTCAAGATCTCATCAATTTACAGTTGAGCTGACTAGATGTAGCCGGAAGTTCTATGCTAAGAGTTTACTTTCTCTCACTTCTTGCTTGTGGAACGCCATTCCGGTTCCGTGCTTTCCAACAAACTTTAATATGCAAAAATTTAGATGTAATGTCAATTGCTATGTACCGTCCATCTGATTACTCTTTTCTCTTTCCGCTCAGTATTAATGATTCTGTTCCTAATTCTTCCCGTTCCTTCTTTTTTTTTTTTTTTTTAGTAGTTTTACTGCATTGCATGGGGTGATACAGATTTTTTTTTTAAATATTTACATTCGTTTCACGCAGAAAAACTATAACACATATATATAACAAAATACAAAGTGAAAATGTTCTCGGTCTATGTTCTCAAAGAAAGACTGACATCAAATATAACCAGTTGTACTCATCTGACGCTTTTCTTTTTATTTTTTATTTATTTTTTTTTAATCATTTCACCCCGAGCAAGGCGGAAATGCCACTGATGTGCAGGGGGCTACATAACTGTAAAAAGATTAATTAGAAAAGAGTGAGGAGTACAAACTAGTTAGAAAGGAGCAATAGAAAGCTGAAAAAGCAGGTGCGATGACAGATACATAGGTGGAGAGAAAGGGAAGGTTATACGGGGGTGGGGAGAGAGCTAGACTCCAGTGGTTAGTAGATGAGTATTGACTTTGCATTTAAATTTCTGGAGGTTGTAGCCGTCAGGAAAGCAAGAATACGGGAGCGAGTTCCACAGGTGGGAAGTGCGAGAGAAGAAGCTGCAGGAGTAGAATTGTCGTCTGCATTTGGCTAACCTGATTGTGAATGGGTGGGACCCAGTTGCCAGTCTGGTTGCACGAGTAAACACCTGTTGAGGAGGCACCAGTGACTTAAGTTCGTCCGAGCAGAAGCCATGAAAGTATTTATAGAACAGACAAAGGGAGGCCACATTTCGACGGTGGGGAAGTGGCTGCAGTCGAGCCTCCAGATCAGTACCTATCACATTACAGACTCTCCTTTGGAGCCTGTCAAGAACACTGAGGAGAACGGCAGGGGCGCCTGACCATAAATGGCAGCAGTACTCCATGCACGGACGGATGGTTGACTTGTATATATGCAGGATGGATTCAGGCGGAAAAAACATCCTGGGTCGACATAGTGACCCAACTTTCTTAGCAGTAGATTTTGCTATGGATTCAATATAGTGGTTCCATTTGAGGTCTGAGGACAGGGTAAGTCCGAGGAGGCGTAGTGTATTGCTCTCCGGGTTGTAGTAACCTTCTCCGGTTGTGTTTTTTGCTGTTCTGGCCAGTTTCCATACCATCCTATACTGCAACTTTTGAGAGCAACTAGATCTTGGTTGGTCCGCAACACTTCTAATGTCATGAAGGTTCAAGAGGATTTTCTTGAAATTGCGAATTTCTTTGCTATTGTCCACTGGGTCATATTCTTAGCCATCTTCAATCTGGTTTCTTTGGATAACTTCGTCATTGTTCCAGACAATGAAAGAATGTCGGAATTCGATATAAGAAATTTAAAGAAATATAGAAAAAGACATTGTTGTTATAAAAAAATATATATTTACATATTATAGAAAAGAATTAAAATATAAGGTAGCTGAAAATTTGAGTACAGCCACTTTTTTTAATTCATCTCTCATTTTTATCTCTCATTCAGAACCCTGCTATGAAGTATGATGGCTCTTGTGGTTTCTTCCCAAAAATTGTAGCTTTCTGGAACAAAATCCCATGAGGATGCTTTCTCAACCACTCCAATTTTAGCCTCTTCAACATTAGGGTTAATCGTTATTTTTCACACATAACCGCATAAGCTGTGCCCCTTACTCTGGCCGCTCACATAACAACCGCTCAGTAAAGCCTCCAGTTTGAGTGACCCGTGGGCCTTGTATAAGGTTAACAGTAGTAAAAAAAATTAAATAAATAAGGTGGAAATTATTATATACGAATGGATCCGTATCGTCAAAAATAATGGCAAAATATTGATATTAAAAAGTCATCTAAAATAACGGCAATATGTATATTGATGTACCTACTATTGAGTATTTTGCATTAAGACATAAGGAAAAAATAATACAACCCCCTGAACGAGACAGAATATATATATATATATATATATATATATATATATATATATATATATATATGCCTCGCTATTGTTTCTCTCTCGATGAGCGTGGTACAGTCGAGTTCGAGAAATTTGGATAGGGTACATGAACAGAATACTGTACATACTTTAGCTGCAACCGTTTGTCTGCAGTAGTTTTTGTTGGCCATTCTTCTGGCTATGAGATTATTTGAATGATTGATTTGTTTTTACGAGTTATCAACCCATTGCATGTCATTTAAAACCCAAACGTATTTCATATTGTAGGAAGTTGCCTACAGTACCGGTGTTCCCAAACGGCCCCTTATCTATTACTGGCCGTGTTTGACGCCGCTTAGCTTCGGTGACCGAACGAGAACCTCTGTTTCTTGGATCTATGTTTTTTTCATTTTTAGTTTTTAGTTTTTGTTTGTTTTGTTTTGTTTTGTTTTTTTTTTTTGTTTTTTTTTGGGGGGGGTTGTTTGTTTGTTTTTGGTTTGTTTGTTTTTTTCCTTTGTTTTGTTTGTTTTTTGTATTTTAGAGTATGGTGCCCCCTGTACAAAGCCCAGGGGTCATTCGAGGTAAAAGATTACGTTAAAGAGTAGTTTATACAGATAGGAGGGAAAAAACAGTTAACAGTTAACTCTACTTAAACAAGTTAAGATTGTAGTGATTGGGAAACATCCTCTTAGGAGTCTGTTCCAGAAAGAAGGGGTTCACGGAGAGAAGTTGATCTCGTTGAACTTACTTCTCGATGATGAAATACAGAAGGAATGCGAGTTGTTTGCTACTATGTGAGTGGCATGGCGAGTTCTTGAAGGTTAGACCTGGCGAAACCAAGGAATGTAGTTCGTCCGAGTACTTTCCAGGGAAGTAGCGACAGAGTAGTGAGGGCCTCGCTACCTTCCACTTGTGAGAATGAGATTGGAGGGTGGGAAATAATTCGTCACCCACAAAGACACGGAGACGCTTTTTATCTCAAGTGAAATGTGTGTGTGTGTGTGTGTGTGTGTGTGTGTGTGTGTGTGTGTGTGTGTGTGTGTGTGTGTGTGTGTGTGCGTGTGTCCTGATTGAAATGTAAAGCCATAGATTTTTACAGGTGAGAGAGTTAATGCATTACATTTTGCATACAAACTTCCCGTGAGTTTGAGAAAGATCACGTGAAAGCGCGTGTGACGGTAAGAGCGGCATATGTCGGCATTTCAGCGTGAACGCATCAGAGTGCGTTGCCCGTATGGTTGGCACGTTAACGTGGCCGATTTATCAAGAAAGCGACTGAAGAAATATTTGAAACCATACGACGGGTTGACCCCGGGTTTTATAAGTGTAATTGTGTAAACGAATGTTCAGAAATAGTCCATGGTTGTGTGAACATGAAGACACTAGTTACAATGAAAAAGATTTGAAAGTACTAGTCTTTGTTCAACTACTGATTACGCCAAATTATGCGTTCTCTCTCTCTCTCTCTCTCTCTCTCTCTCTCTCTCTCTCTCTCTATCTATCTATCTATCTATCTATCTATTTTCCCCCTATAAGCTGTAGCTAATGTCCACTCAGCAAAGTTGAAGTATAAACCACAGCTTGGTACTGTGTGTGTTGAAGCAACACAAACGTTCCTGAACGAACGTATGAAACAAGGATTAGTCAAACATTCTTGCAAAGACTCGAAAACTAGCAAAAATTCTTATTATAATCATTATTTACTCTGAAATCTATTCTTTACTCATTTTCTTCCGGGACCCAAGAGACCTAAGGTCAGAAATGGCGTCATGACATTATCCACTAAACTTTTTTGTAAAAAATAAAAATAAAACAACCTAAGATCACATATTTTATATAGACAAAGCTTTCTAAGGTGTGAACTGTACCCGTGAAAACAATGTTTTGTATTACTTTAAAGCAAGGGTACCAGGTATCCCTTCAATAAGTCTCTTAGAACCTTTTTCAATTAAACCGAGGACTTCAACTACAGCTAGAATTATTGATATCTTCATGTTCAACATTTTTTAGAGTAATTATTATTATTATTAATAATAATAATAATAATAATAATAATAATAATAATAATAATAGTTTGAGTTTGAGTTTTGTATAATGACATATCAACATCTGTGGGTTATTTAATGCCAAAAAGGTAGGGTTATAAGACATTTTAAATGTTCTTTTATAGTAAGAAGGTTGATTTAGCCAGATTTTTATGAAAATTTTGTTTTCATTCTTTTTATTTTAGAAAACTGAAAATGTCATCTTGTTTTGTATTCACAAATGTATTATAGCAATAATTTTTTTCTTCAAAAATGTGTCATAGTAATAATTTTTTCTTCAAAAATGTATTGTTGGTAATATCTTTCCTTCGAAAAATGTATATATTTCTATAAAAGTCTATTTTTATCTATATATTTCTATAAAAGTATTTATATACTGTCATAGTGTTTGACCCCAGTTTGGGGGTTAGCTATTTGCCCATAGTTGGGACCGTATCAGGTGCCACCACTCCGTGTCAGGGTGGACCTGGGAACAACAGCAATTAAGAGGTGGTTCCATGCTCCTCACAACCACCCAATAGGAGGTCTTGCCGCTGGAATATTAATAGCAACGCTAATATACAAAGAAGTGTCTGTAATGTAACCAATCTTGACCTGGCATCTCGGCTTCAGTCACTGACTTAATGTGACTTTGCTCTGACTTTTCTATAAATATTTTCATCGCAATTATTCTAACGCGTTTTTCTCCTAGTTGCCTCGACTGCATAAATTTAAGTATGCTTCTTTTCCTCGTACAGTGAAATTTATTTCTGTTTTCTTACTTCCCTGCTAACTACAGTCTTCAAAATTTTAATCGCAACGCCAATCGCCATCTTCTTACTCCCTTCCTCTTCATTAAAGTATTCTCATTTTCTTTCACTTCCAATTGCGTCTTAGTTGCATTATCGCCTTGTTTGGAGATGAAAAGATTTTTTTAATAACATGAATAATGTCTGTGTATGTCTACTGCCCGAGACGCCGCAGTTTTTGTGTTCGTATATAAATATGTATACATGTTTATGCTTGTATGTGTGGGTGTACACGTGTGTGTGTGTGTGTGTGTGTACACGTGTGTGTGTGTGTGGATCTACTGGAATGCTGCATCTGCATTTGAAGATGTATATTGATCTTAATGTATTTCTATACATATATATCTGCATGTGCAATTGAATGTTAATTTAGGCAATTTAATCTTCTGTGATCATGTGTGTGTGTGTGTGTGTGTGTGTGTGTGCGTGTGCGTGCGTACGTGTGTATGATGGGGTCAACTAGTACGAACTGATGATATATTAAACAATCAATCTCCAAAGATTCGATAACCGAACGATAAGTAGAGATGGGGGAGGGGGCTCTGTAAAACTTTCAGTGAAGAATGTGTAAGTGAAGAAGAACACTGGGCCACACGTGAGTTTATTGATTTTTCGTTCGATTTTGCGTGTGTCTATGTGTGTGTGTGTGTGTGTGTGTGTGTGTGTGTGTGTGTGCGTGGAAATTGGAGAGGGCCGTTATTATTGTATTTTTCTTTTTTTATTATAACGACGCTAAACATCTTTCTCACACCCCACCCAGATTCTTTTTATTTTCCTTTAGATTACACGTTTTCGCCAGACAAGACGCAAACATCTGCTTTGTCTGCTTATAAATCGAAACTGTCGGCCATCTTCTCTGTAATTTATCAGTGTAATGACTGACCAGAGACATAGGCTGAAGCGAATGCAAATTTAGGAACACAACATAATTCGAAATCAGGAATTTATTGCACTTCTCCCCCTCCTTCGTTTCTTTCTTTCTTTCTTTTTTCACTCTCTATCTGTCTCTCTATCTATCTATCTCTGGCTCGCGCATTCTCTATATCTTTCTGCTCTCTTTCCATCTCTTTTTCAATCTCTCTTGCCACAATTTTTTTTGCTTATTGTACTTTTCTTCTTGATACCC